>QLPC01001541.1:55683-86878 GCA_003314055.1 Lactifluus hygrophoroides | reverse complement strand
ATGATCTCGGCCTCTCTCATTGACACCCCGCTCAGGCTCACACCACCCCCTCTTTCTCCTCATTCATTCAAAAAAAAAAACGTGATGGATAATGATGTGCACAGTGATGATGATCACCATCGTCATATGACAGCTCAGTGATGATATACTCATTCACAATTGCATGAGATAAACAACTTGCGCCGACGCGAGGCCGATAAACGCTAGCCCCGAGGGCGCTGGGCGTCTCTTTCTTCGAAACGGCAAAACCGGCACTGGCAAGGCCTGCCTCGCGCCTCACCCCAATTATCGGTCCGTCAGTGGCCCGCCACACGTAATCAGATCTGGATGAACCTCGGCGCCTAATTTGGGTGCCAAGATAACTGTATCCACCTGAGCAACAATTTTTTTTACACTCTTACGTTTTTCTCCTTCTCTTTTTTGAATGGGTTTCTCTTGAACGCGACTTATACGAGGCTCCTCATGGCTGCGCAATGCGAATGTGAGAGCAAGAGGCGATTCTCGGTTTTGCCAACTCCATTGTACCCTTGATTCTAAACTCGTTTCCCCTGTTCTCCTCTTTTGGTTACCTTCAAGTCGAATGATAACAGTGTTCCATCCTGATAATGTTGAGACTTCAATGCATAGGTTACATGTTATTAAGTACTGTAAGCTTCAATGATGACTTGCATGCATACTTTTTACGGCCAGACCGAAGCGAATTTGATAATACACCAGCACAATACAGAATGTGAGCACCTCCCAACTCCCTCCGTAAGAAAAAAAAATGAGTGCGAGAACATACAAGTCATGTGAATGGAATGGATCGTGGACGAGACATGTGCGTGAAATGATAAAGATATCGAACGGAAGGTGGGACAATGACTCCGAGCAGGAAAAACAAAAGGCACGAAACATCGAACGGCAATCTAAAGCAGAGGAAGCCACTGACCTGTTGTGAAGGGTGAAGAGATCGTCAGTGGCTATGATCTAAAGCAAGCAGAGATGGAAGTAAAGGTAAAACACGCGCCTATGACCAGACTTGGTAAATCAAATAGATCACGACGAATGTGGAAGCAGAAGGTTGCAGGAACGGGGGTTCCATTAGGTTTCAACAATACACAGTGGGAGTATACGGATTGTGCCGTGTTTTCAAATGCATGCGTGGCAAAGTTCTCCCAATACTCCACGACAGACTGGTTCTCAAATAACTAACGAAACGGGTTAGGGCATGAGCGATTTCAGCCAGGTACACGAAGCGCGCACCTCCCAGATATACTTCTTTGTACCCAGCAGTTGCTCCTTGCTCCAATCAGTGAGCATACAGAATTCGGGTCCAACAAGGCATATCTCGCCCGTCCTCCGCCAAACGACGGTGGGAGTGCCACTGTATGAGATAAGTTTGTTCAATTCCTATGAGGCAGGAGTTACGGCATCATGATCAACCGAGGTGCAATCTTGACATGATGGGCTGCCACTTACAATCACAGATCGTTGCACACACTTCTCGACAAAGATCTCGTCTTCCTCCGTGAGCGGCATTTGAAGGGCCATTAATGATGGTCGAAATATGGCTAGCGCTCGCACTATCCGGAGAATATCATTCTTTTCGAACCTTCGCAACTGGTGAGTAAGCGCCTCGGGTTTGACGGTCCTCCCCGCTTACCTAAAGGGGAGAACCTTCATGAGGAAGTGGTAGCCTTCGGTATAGTCATATGGTTTTGTGACACTTCCATACACTTCCTCGGAAGTTTTGGGCCCAGAAAGTCCCAACCCGCTGCGAGATGCAACGATGTTGTCTTGAGTAAGGAAACACATATGTGGTTTGGACACGTACGCCGAGTCAGTGTTAGGGAGAGGCCAGCGGAGAGCAAGTGGTTGCGAGGTAGAAGGTCGTGAGGAAGACGGGGCCGAGACCTGTTGTAATGGAACGGCAGTGAATGATTCCTGCGGCGTATGGACGGATGAAGTGGTGGCACTGCTGCTGGGATCAAGTGTAGGATAAGACTGACTGAGAAAGTCAGTGGAAGAAGGGGAAGAACTGGAGCCTGCTCGCGAGCGATCAGTAGGAGGGAGAGACAACCGGTTGTCTTCAAACAGGGTCGAAGTGCCGCGTGTTCGTGCTTCAACGAAAGATGAAGCAAGAAAGTTGCTAGACTCGGAAGGCATCAAGGAGCTGCCGTTTGTACCGTTGGGCCAGGAAGTGGCGTATTTTGGTGGAGGGGCAGAGAAGGAATGGGCGGAGGGTGGAGGGGTGGAAGACGGTTGAGAATCTGAGGTTGGGTTGGCTTCAGGAGAAGGGTTGCCCAAGATTGCAGAAAGAATGGAGTACTCGAGGTTTGCAGCTTCGGAGCCGAAGGGGAAAGGTGATGGATCAAAAGGCGAGTTGAACAGAGGGTTGGATTGGGAAAAGGTGTCCATAGCTGTAATCAGAGTCGTGAGATGATATCCCAGGGCGGTCGCGACGAAGTTAGGCTTGCCTGGCGGGGGCTTTGGGGTAGGAACTTGAACGGGGGAGGACGTGTTGTTAGCAGTGGTAGCTTTCTGCCTTTTAAGACGTTCTATGAAGAACGCGCGCGAAAGTGCATCAGAGAGATAGCCATGACAGAGCATATAATGGAAAGTGACAAACCGAGTTCATCGTCACCTAAGAGATACTTGGCGCGTTTTCGATGACCCTCGATACACGAGCCTGCCATGCCACGCTTGGTACAACGCTGACAAGGACGGGCTAGCAATCATGTGATTGAGGGTGACAAAGACAACTCATAAATCAACGTCAGACGAGACGTACAATCGTCACAGGTCAAGTGCGCCCGCTGGCAGTGAATGCAAGCCCTTGCAGCTTTCTTCTTCTTGGGACAGTCCTTGTCCCTTCGCGTGTTGCGCATAGGACCTGTTCCTGTTGAAGGCGGTGATAGATCTGGATCCGTGGCTGTGTCCTGACGCCTTCGCTTAGCTGGAGAGGACGAAGGTGAGCAAGGACGGAGTGGTGGTCTTGTGGACGCGGATGGAAGAGGTACATCGATGGAGGGCATTGCAGAGAGAGATGTGGGGTTGATGGTGAGGAGAGGAGAGGAGGTTGTTAACATGGAAGGGGGAGCGAGAGGCACAAACGGGCCGGGGGATACGATGATGATATGGGGAGTGGACAGATGATTATTATATATATTATTTTGAGTAAAGAGATCATCGAGACGTGAGACACGAGACGAGACGAGACGAGACGAGTTGAGCTCAAAACTCTGCCTCCGCCTCCGCCTCGGTATCACGGCCCGACAACTCTCCTTCCCGCGGTCCATCACCGCGGCGGACCCCGAAACTGCCACCACATCCCCTTGAGCGCCCTTTCTGCCCTGCCCTGCCAGTGCCCTACCTTTCCATGCACTAAACCGCTCATCTCTTATTCATTCACACCCCGCTCTTATCGTCACATCAAATCCATCCAGGATTCCTTTCACGCTTCGGCCTTTCTTGCACTCTAATTTTTAGGAAAAAAACTCGACCCGTATCTAAATGTATCATCATGCATTAAACAATTCGCCACCGCCATCACTCGCTGCTCATGCAGAGTTAATGCAAGCGATTCGTTCCACCAACCGCACCATTCCCCAGTTCCTTTGTAATACATTCTCGGTACCGCTTTGCGTCGCTTCTCCATCAGTCATGTTGGTGATCCGCATCGTTCAGATCCCTGTCTCAAGGCGCGCCCCCATTCTTTTCGTCCCTTAATTATGTATCACTCGACCTCCTGTCTCGACCCTGCGTCCAGAAACTCAATATCGGACTTGGCGCATTCTATCGTACCGACGGCCCCCCTTCCACGTGCTAGATGATCTTATGCACGCACGGGATCCGGGAGGACGCCCCCCCCTCCTTCGGCGCTTCCTACCTTTCCAATTCTGCTTTTGCTTTGGGGGTAGATTAACACGTCAGAAAACCGAATATTAGACGCTGCGCCTCTATCACACCGTCCCCGACCAAGCCCGCTCACGTGCCGATATGATTTATGCATGGGATCCGGCTGTAAACCCATTTTCCTACGCGCTTCTCGTCTCGCCGGTTCCATATTTGCTCTAGTCCCTGGGGGCACTGCAGAGAAACTTGCCCAGGACAACGCACTTGCGCACGCCTCCGTCATGGGCCTTGGCTTCTCTTCGCCGACTAACCCGATCAACTGGACGCCCTAACCTTGGTCATGGCCCCTCTAGCTCAGCTTGTCCGGTTCGGAACCCCTTCGCCATTTCCAACAATATTGTACGCCTTCCCCCTATACTAACCATCCCTAGACTCATCTAGATGTGACGCAGTCCCCTTTCCGGCCATTCGACGTACTGTGCTCACTGCCAACCCACTCTGCTGTCCCTACGTCCTTCGAGACCAATATACCAAGTTCGACAGATCTCTGGGCGCTCCTGGGCGATCCACCACGTGCACCACAAAGTTACCGGCCCTTTGATTTTCCAACAGTCTAGTCTCCCAGGGCCGCGTCTGCGTCGGCGCAAGTGGCTGGTTCTACCCGGAGAACTTCAAGCATGTGCTCCGACAAAACGTAGTGCGCACCCTCACAGAAACGGTAACGTGGCAAAGTTTATCAATACTCAACCCCACCAAATTGTGCCTTTTCTCGCAGCTACGACACAACCAACGCCTCCAATTCGACGGAGTAGGAGTACTTTACGACCGATTACGTCGTTGGGATTTGTAAAAGCCTCGGAGTCTTCAGCTCTGCTCCGTGCAGTGAGAGAAACCTCGTGTCACTTTCAATGTCCACAGACGTCCAATACATCTTATGAACGCAGGCGTTGATGATCTCACCTCGTCGGCCAACATCTGCGACCGCTCGATCGCTGCCCATTTTCGCAGCCTCCTGCCGGAGAAAGTTTAGAAGCCGGAATTCGTTTATGGTAAGCAATTGCGCATCGTGTTCGGCGTCTAAGTTATGTCATTGCAATTGTCATTACAATTATGCAAGCCCCGATGAAGATGGAAGAAAAGCACATGCATGAGATGGTGCGCGTGACCTGAACTACTGGTAGCCTGTTCCCCCTCATTCCGCCAAGGGTTTGTACATTCCCATCTTGAACTGAAGGTAACACGTATGGCCCGTGCAAGCAATCACATCGTCTCATTGCACGGACACGTTGGTTCTTAAGATTGGAAGCTGAGAACTTTGTTTACGAAGAGTGGTTGTTGCGTCCGTAAAGTTCAATGCAGCGAGGCACATCTATCCATAGAAAGTCGTGAATGAAATGGCAAATTGACATGGTGCCATCGATCTGGAAGTGTCCTCGTGCCCCTGTGAAGAGTCATAACACTGTAGCCCACGTTTCTTTGGCGTTAGTCATCGAAAAGACTCGGCCCCTCGATCCTGCCGGTAATGATGCAGGGTCGGGTAGAAAGATATGGAGTAGCCGGGGTCAGGCATACAGTACATGCGGCGTCTATTGTAACTCCAGGTTAGTCGCAGGCCGCCGTCCCTTGATCATCGAGGGGCACAAATCTGCGCGGACCTTGAGCAGTATCTCTCCCAACCGAGATAAGCGAGGTGAAGAAGGGAGGGGGTGTCTGTCTCTGAAACACGACAGATAGAGCCTCTCGCCCAAAAAGCCACTTCCACGAGGCACATAGATCTGTTCAGGCATCCCGCCAGTCGCCGACCTCTGAGAAAAAAAGGACCTCGCACAAGATAGGAGCGAGCGATTTTTCTGATAGATTGTTTCCTTCTTGCGCTACCGCCGCACAGTAGCACAGCACGGCCATATACGGAAGCAAATGAATGATCAGTGAACCCAGATGCGGGGGTGCCCGATCACGTCTATTGATTGGAGGAATAGTTTCCGAAGCGAGACTGGACAACTCAACTTCGTTACCCGATGCTTGCCCGGTGAGCCAATGCCTCGAAACTAGTATCCCAATTTACTTACCGCTCTGCACCCCTCCCGGTCTACGTATCAACAAGAAATATTGAGCCCCAGGGAACAACAATTGCGTGATCCAAACCAATTCAAGAAGAAGAAATATCGGGACACCGCGCGGGGCAATCCTTCCATCGCGTGCGCTCGGGCTCTCGCTGTATTGGAATCAGAAATGTAATCTCTGTTGGTCCACACTAGATCGCGTGACTTTGTACATAGGTGATCCATAGCCCGCGGAGAGGAAGGAGAAAGCCAAAGTCATCTCATCTGACCACATAATGCCCCGAATTTCCAAAATTTCCGGGACCGACGTGTTGTCGGCAAGTAGCAAAACATCCTTCCTTGCCTTGAGAAGAGGGTGGCGCGCCACTGAATAATGACGTATTTAGTGCGAACGTGAGAGAGAGAAGCCACAGTTCAACCTTGACAGTTAGTCGGCAAGAGTTGACGAGAATGAGAAAAAGTTGTTTTTTCTTGGAAAGACATCTCGAGAAGAGGAGGGTCAGAACGATGGCTGAGCGTGAGTAGTATTGAATACAAGCAAGACGCCCCAAGAATAAGAATGACATTCCCTGTCAGAGGGTGTACATTCGTCATCATAGATATGTACGGTATATGTCAAGTTTATGCCAGCATGAATTGGAAAATCCAAAGGACTGTTCTTCTTCAAAGCTGTCTGCGCTGTCCTACCTATAGCCTCCGGGTAAGATGGCCTATCATAAATATACGCACCTGAGCTAAATTTATCATCGTGGGGAATCAAGTATTAGGGCACCGATTTGACCGGTAGTCGCTATCATGATAAGCAATGACAGGCAATATAGCTGTACTTGGCTGACTGACGTAAAAGCATTGTGCATCAGTCAAACACCCAACTGAATTGCTCCTTGTCTTTCGGCCTTTTGTTGATTGGATTTCAAACCCTTATACTCTTGGCGCGGTAGTGGGTATAAAGGGGGAGCCTGAGGGAGAAAAATACAAAAGAAAAAAAAAGAAAAAGAAAAATTGAAATTTCTTAAAACAGGGACGGGGTGGAAGGGGGTGGAAGGGAAAAAAAACGAATAAATTATTTTTTTTCAGGAAGAAGAACAAGAAGGGACGGGCGTGCAGGGCCATAGGGCGGTGGTGCGTGGTGGTGCGGAAGAAAGGGGTCCTACTAGGGGACCGTACCGTAACGATTTCAGGTTGCCCGCTGGGTGGCACGAGGTTGTGTTATTCCGAGTCCTCCCGCGATTTGCGTGATGATGTGATTCCCATACCAGCCCCTGCTCAGCGCTTATTTCTGATCAGACCGAATGAACTCGAAGCGTTTCTTGCAGGGAAGCAAATATACGGAAAACATGTCCGTTTATCTTTTATCACCACGATAGGTGACGGAATGATTAGAATCGACTATAGCTCAGATTGCAGCGGACCCAGGTCGGGGAGTTCTTCGAATAGTACCGTCGATGTGTATAGGGTATTAGTACATGCAGTACCCTGCAGTACTCCTGCTTCCCATCGAGTTATGTCATCAAAGTTCACTGGCAAGGGTTTGCATGCCTTCTTGATAGATTGGGTATATACTCAAGTACCATACGCACCATGAAATCGTAAGGCGATAGCATGATTGGGGGTAGGACTCCTTGAACATCTTAACAACGGATCCGAAGTACCACTGTTACAGACCACGGAATGAAACATGTCATCATAGGACCATGGCACTCGTCATCTCATCAAAGAGTTAAAGAATAGATTGAATTGGTTCTATCCAAGATGCAGTAGCTACCGTGTATGACACCCGGGAGCGAGAAGCCTGAGATGAAAGATATACTAGTAGGAAAAAGAGAGAAACTGTGAACCTCGCGGGTGGCGAGTACAATACGGGGCGGCTGATGAGTGAGAGATAGCACAGCATTTCCGATCCGGTGCAACAAAACAAGTGCGAGAGCAAAACGATGATGAGGTGATTGGGTACAGAGGAAAATGGGGCAAGAATCAAGGATAATATGTATACACAGACGGCTCGCGCATCCACTGAACAGTGGTGCAACGTGTTATCCGGATGGGGGAGTCGCGCACACGTGACTAGGGCGTGACCGACGCGATCGTCGATCCGGACGCGATGCGGAAGTTGCTCACGTGCTTTCTGGCCAAGCAAAGAGCACTAGAGCACTAGCACTAGAGACGTGACGAGGCGAAAAGGAGCCGCCAAGAGAACGTAAGAACAAACAATTATACATCTGAGCAACATCAAAGAAGGAAAGTGTTCAGGGACGTCCAAGCTCGGATGCACGTGAAAAATACTCACAATGGGATGGTACAGGAACAATCCACATACACCGAAATTCGTCATGAACAAACGGGCGCCCACAGCGTTATGAAGGTCGGGATTTGCGCGCCTTTCGGGGTCGCGATGATGTCACCCTTGGACGTTTCCTCGCCTTTCGAGGACGTTCCGCGGCTGTGAGTTTATCAATTTCCGCGGAACTTGATGGAGCAGTTCCGTCTTCTGGCTTCCTCGAGTTTTTCGGCCCTGCCTCTTTGACAGCGGAACGTCGGGGTTTAGTCGATCGTTTCTCCCCTTCGTCGTCGGTTTCGTCATCCGCAACTTCGGCCGCGTCGACTGCCTTTTCCTTGCCTTTGCCCTTGCCGCTACTGGGACCCGTCACGGCAGCAATAGTCGTGGTACTAGAGGAAGTAGACGAAGAACGGGCTCGTTTTTTGTTGCTTCCCGCAGCCGAGACGGCGGTGGATGAGCCGGAAGAGAAAGACGGTGATCGTTCGCAAGGACGGCGCGCGGAAGGACGAGAAGGCGTCGAATTGGCTTGTGTCTTCTTGTTGTTCCCCGTATTGGCGCGTCCGCGGGATGTACTTGCCTGGGCGACTTCGTCCTTGGTCGATTGCAGGGATTCAGAAGGTAACGAGGAGGTGATAGTAAGTGGACTAGGAGTGGCGTCCGCGTTTCCACGGGTATCCTGGAGGGCTGGCGTTGTGGATTTAGTGTGCGATAAGCCTGACGATCCCGCCTTGTTTTCTAGTGATATTTCCGATTGTCCTTCTACCACGAGCGAACTTGTCTCCCCTTCCTTCTCGTTCTCGTCCGACTTGGTTCTCTTGACCTTCTTGCGTGTCGGCTCGGGAGCTTCCGATGGTTCTCTAGTAGTAGTGAGCTCTTGAATCAGTGCCTGCACTGGCTTGCGCTTTCTGAGGGAACGGCGCGTAGGAACGAGTGGGGGGGAAGTGCTGGGCTTTACGCCTTGTGATTTGGCGTACTCCTTCTGAATACCGGTGAGCTGCCACAGCATATCGTGGATGCCCAACCAAGTCATTGGGGTCGTTGAGATGGGTGAGGGTTTCATGGCTTGGTGAAAGCGGGTGCAATTGAGACGAGGAAAAGTGTGAAGGAAGGAGACGGGAGTACTCACTGATGACTTCATGCACAAAGGTTGCGGTAGCCTCTTTGATACCGGCATGCCAAAATACGTCATATGAGGGGTGGCTAGGGCTGTAAAAGACGTGAAGGGCCGCGAGAGAATAGATGGCAGCAGATGTTCTAGATGTGAGGGAAGGGCGTGAAAAGGGAGATTCAAGGAAAGCTTCGACGGTGGGGTGTTCCGTGGTCCAGGTGCCATCACTGAGGACACCGCGCGAAACGCTGCTGGGGAAGAACAGAGGGGTGAAGGGCGAACAGACGGCTTTCCTAGCCAAGGCATGCTCGTCCATGGTGAGACTGCCAAGGGGATCGTACCGGGCTGAGGGATAAAGAAGGGAGCCAGAGGGTGGTGGGGTCGCGGTTCCCCCGAAGCGATCCTCAGAGGTAGGAAAGCGGGAGCATCGCTCGTCCGCGAGATGGTCAGCGAATGTGTGTTGTTCGGTGAGACGGTGCGAGGGTTGGTAGTGGTGTTGGTGGAGAAACTCCATCCTTGGTGAAAGAAAAAGGTAGCCAAGATGAGAAGCTGGGATGTGGTGGCGGGGGAAAGGCAGGCAAGGCGGACTTTAGAGGATGGTAAGAGCGGGGGGTCGGAGCGAACGAGATTTGTAGCGAGGATATGGGAAGGGAAGCGACGAGGGAGGAGAGAGGACTAGGGAGAACGAGGAGGAGACGCAAAAGAATGAGATGAAATCCGACAAAGGATAGGATTGGCTTGTTTGCCCTTTGGCCCGCTGCACTGCACACCGTCGCACGACATGAGGCCGGTCCTGTCGTATAAGCGCGCATCATTAGATCCATCGAGCTGCCTCTTTTACACACACACTCTTCGCTTCCTCAGTAAATTTATCTCCTCGCTTCGCCCTCGAACATCCTCTCGTTCGCACTCTCACTCGCCCTGCCCATGCCGTGGCACACGCCAGAGGACAGAGCAGCGATATCGCCGATTCCTCAGAAACTTCCGACCCAATCTGAGACTGATCAGGACCGAGTCGGACTGACGCCAAAGATCGCCAATCTGCCGGACTCATCTATAATCCCATCTATAAACTAGTCTGTCTGCACTAAAACAAAACCCTGTGGGGGGCTGAACCTGGGGCAACTACCTCAACAACAACCATCTCTTGGACTTTCCAAACGTCGAGAAGAAAAGTCGAATGTGGCGCGTGTGGCCCCTTTACGATTCCGCACGTAAACCACCCTGCTGAGGGCATCACGCGGAACCTCCGTTTTGCACGCATGAACCCAAAAAAGGAGAACCGACGTGAACGTGGCACTTATCAGCCTTTGGACGCGACGATTTAATCCGATCGATTCTACCACGATCGACTCGTAAGCCAGCCTTTACCACATATACTCTCGACCTTGAAAAGATAAATTGTAGTTCCTTGACACATAGACAGACGCGAAGAATAATAAAAAGGCAGCGATATCCGCCAAATGCGTCTCGACAAGCAGGCAGCTGTGGCTCCCATCCCTCGCCACATTCATCAATCAAAGAACCTTATCGCCCGCCACACTCGGGATATTCATCCGGAAACGCCACACTCGCAAGCGCTACGATGGTCAAGTAAAAAACATTTCGTGCGAGGATTGTCCGGCCCATGTAAATTTTTCACAAGCGACCCCTGCATCAATTCGTGAGACTAAACACGCAGGAACCACGCTCACGCCAGCAGGGCGCCACGCGCTGTGCTAGTTCCTTCACATGCACTTCTCTCTCTCCCTGTGTGTGTGAATGGTCCCTTATATTTCACATTTCTCGTAGCAAACCTAAACGTATACAAACTTGTCAGTTGAGCCCGGTACCGGTGTGAGCAGGGCGGCGGCGGCGGCGGAGAACCAGCAGCATTTTAGAGCGGCGCGCCCCCACGTACCTGACGCCTCCATCTCCGCGACCGTATCGTTCCAAAGCCCGAGATTTACATCCGGAGAATCGAGCGCTAGGATCGCTTGTAGCGAAACATGCGGTATGAACACGACGCCTTCACCAGGAAGCAGTTGCGCTCGATGAAGGTCTGGTAAGCGCATTTCTCCCTATTAGGCATGCGGTGAGACCCATCCAACGCGAGTCAATTTCCTGAGGGTTGTGTGCACTAGAAAACGTCACCTGGGGTCGTTCCAAATAACCAAGCAACGTCACCGTGCTCTTGGATTCCCTAAGCCAGGGTGTGCTACCCTTTGTAGGGAGGCACAGGGATATATCAACAAGCAGGGCATGACCATCATTCCACAACAGGATAGTCGCCGATCTGACGTCATGGCTTAGTACCCTGGGATTGGGATAAAAAAAGAAAGGATGGGGGGGGGAATGGGGGGAAAGGAAAAGTCAATGTGAGCTCCGCAAACAAAAAATGAAAGCGTATGCTTTCCCCTATTAGGAACATACTTGCCCACAACCCGTAATTTTTTTCCGATCAGCTCCGTCCGTATCGAGGACAACCGAGTTGGGATAGCAGAGTCCGGTCGAGAAGACATGCACAAACACGCTCGCTGGAGTGGGTCTTGCCTGACTAGTCTATGCCGTTGGGCGCTCGCAGAGTGATTGCGAAAGAATTGGGGTAACAAACGGAGAACTTGAGGAGGTGGATGAACGAAGTAAGGTTAGCTGCTGCGAAGGAAATGAAAAGCGAACATGCAAGGCTGGCTGCTGCTGCTGAGCGCTACAACAAAGTTGGCGCTGGATCGCGCTAGGGGCATCAATCGATCCCTCACGTGATTTCAAAACCCAACACAACACACAGAGCCACAGAAATAGTACAACACACATGGCCGGCTCTAGATCTACATTACCGTACAGTGTAAATGGATTAAACGTCAAAGTCCCACATCATCACACTTCCTGCTGCACCTGCCGTGATGATCCTCCGTTCGTCAAAAGCAATCGTGCCTCGCAAACCCGAGAGAGAATCTCTAGAGTCCGTTGTCGATTTATCCACCGGTGGTGTCACCTCAGTCCCCCATCCGTTCTCCAGATCCCACACCCATACCTTCCCATCGGTGCCGAGGCTCACGCATCGGCCGTCCGCCAAGGCCAGCGCGCTCGCCGGGCCCGTCTGTCCGAGCAGATTCCGCACAAAGGTAAGCTTAGGGTATGTCCAAGCGCCGGCGCGGAGTGGTGGCGAGGAGAGACGGTACAGTTGCAGTGGGAGACTAGCAGAAGTGAATCCACCCAAAGGGCACACCTCTTCCGGAACTGCGGGCGCGAGAACGACCCATTTGCCATCCGTTTGTGTGCCGGCTACACTGCCAACTTTACGATCCCACTGCTCGCGTACGACCCGTAACTTGGTGTCGTCGATCCAACCAGCCGGAAGATCAAACGCGCGCGAGCTACGCGTGGATAGGAGCAGTGATGGAGGTAGTGTAGGCGAAGATGGGGCGTGAAAGGTAGCGCCCGAGAGGACGACTTCGGTGACGCCCACGCTCCAGTGCGCGGGATAAAAAGGAGTCGCATAAGTTAGTAACAACTTGTAGGTTTGAGGTTCAGGCATGGTCAATACAAGGGAGGATGGGGGGAATGAGGTAAATGAGGTGAGAACGTGTATGACTTGCATCGGGTCGTGGGTGAGGTCGTAGACGGAGAGAGTAAAACTCTCCGAGAGTGTGACCAGTAAGGGGTGACTGTATGCGACTTGGATAATTGGTGCCGTTCGCGACGTCTTGAACAGCGGTGCATAGTGGTGCTTGCGAGAGGGAGAATGTAATTCGTGCACAGAGATATCTCCATTTGACATGCACACCGCGATGTGTAGATTCGCGCTCGTCCGGGACGATTGGTCAACAGCGAGCGCCGTGACTCGAACTGGCTGCTGTACTCGGATAGGCGCCACACGGATGACGTGTCTCTGAACAGAGGGAGAAAGGACAAGAATGGAAGGGGAGTGTGACGATTCAGATGAGGATATGATAGTGTATTTGCCAGCTAAGATAAGCTGGGGTGCATTACGCTCCTGCACCTCCCCAGACCTGCCAGCTTGCTGCGGGGAACCCTGCGTTGTATCATTGAATGGAGGTATCGACATCTCAGCTAGGATAGAAGTGTGACAGCGACCTTAAAAGCGAAATCGGTGATGTGGTCGCGCGTCGAAGGGGCTGCTATATCCACTCACCACTCCGCCAGTTGACACTGATGCGAAACATACGCTTCCAGTCTTGGGCTCCTTCCGCAGAAGCGGCCCGACCTGGGAGATTTTTGGTTTCGCGCCCGTCTCTACGGCCAGCAAAACCCCTAAACCCTCTCAAGCGGAGTCTCCCAAACTCACGCAGGTAGAGGGTCTTCCACAACTACAATAAGACACCCCGATTGTTCAATGTGACCGCGTAAATAGGGTTGCCGAGATGAATGTGCTATGTACCTGGTTGTCGAGGGATAACCGTGCCCAGTTGCGGTTAGTTGCCTGAAGCGTGCAGAGGTCCGTGTAGGAGAGAAATGTGAAGATGTGGAGGACGAGCTCGTCATACAAGTTTTCAAAGTAACCGGACTGCGCCGGATGGATAAAAGTTGGTGCTAAAGACGCAGATAAATGAGCGCGCTTGGCTGGGGGGAGGTGTACGGGGGATAGCAATCTCTTGGACATTGTCGATTGATTGATCACAACGAGTGATTGGTGTGACTCGTCAAGAGCAAGGCCTTCCCGGCCGGCCGGCGTGTCCGGTCTCTTGACCCCGGGCCGAACCTGGTCCCCGAGCGAGCTAGGAGGAGCGCTAATGCTAAGCTAGCGCTTTGTCACTTCGGCCTCATGGCACCCTCCCGAGGTCCTGAGCCCCTCGCTCGCACTCTACACATCTCTCTCGAGAATCACAAAGGCCCCGTTCACGTTGCACGGTACGCGAAGGGCACGGCAAAATATCTTCTCACCGGCGGTCAAGACCGAATCGTCCGTCTTTGGAATCCCAACTTAGGCACCGAGATCAAGGCCTATTCGGCGCACGGTTATGAAGTCCTGTCAATCTCAGTGTAAGCATTTGGGTACCCAATCGTTCATGCAACTCCGCCCGATCGTATAATCTAGCGCACATGACAACACCAAGTTCGCCTCCTCTGGCGGAGATAGATCCGTCTTCCTTTGGGATGTGACCACCGGAAATACTATACGCAGAATATCGGCCCATCTGACCAAAATTAATGTAGTAGAGTTTAATGATGATGCCTCCGTGGTAGCGAGCGGTAAGTCATCATTACCCCATGTCCTGGCCGATGGTCACAGGTACTACCATAATGCGCAGGTTCATACGACTCAACTGTCAAGCTGTGGGATCTTCGGTGGGTCTTACCGATCATACTTGTCCGAGTATCGCATGTGGAGTCGATCTACCAGTTCTCAGAATCGCCAGCCGATACAGGCGCTGGAGGAGGCCCGAGACTCTGTCCAAACTCTCTACGTAGGATCTTCCAGGATCATGACTGGTTCCGTCGACGGTCATGTCCGAACGTACGACTTGCGTAAGGGTGAACTCCGTTCTGACTATATTGGGCGTATGTGCACCCACATTGCTCAACTAAAGTCTTTTGTAATGTTTCATCTTGCACAGACCCCATCACCTCTGTCATCCCCACCCAAGATGAGTCAACATATCTAGTAATGTCACTAGACGGGCACATTCGCCTCATGGATGCTGTCACCGGGAAGTTGCTCAATGACTTTTCCGGTCATGCCCACACTTCATATCGTTGTCGTACCTGTTTCGGGCACGGCGAGGCAAGCGTCGTTGCAGGAGATGAAAACGGTACCATTTGGGCCTGGGACCTTCTTGATGTGCGATGTTATTCTCATGTATACCGCAGCCGACTGTCTGATCGTCTTTTGATACAGACCAAACCTCTCAAACCTAATCCTCCGCCGAAAGTGCACCATAAAGTTGTGACATGGACGGAACATCACCCTACGGAGGCTGGGGAACTAATTACTGCTAGCGCCGATGGCACTGTCAAGGTTTGGCGTTATCCTGCGTCTGGATCATGATACTTTGTTTGGAAGTGACATATTTTATGAAAACACTGCTCTTCGGCAGATCCGTGCGATAGAGAATAATCATGGACATAGCAAATCGATACAGTAGCGAGGGTAAACTGTAGTCACCGCTTGCCTTGAGTCACAGCTTCTGCAAGCGAGAAAGTAACAGTCAGATATTTCATTTGTTTCACATTCGCAGCGCACTGTAAGGAACGCACCTCTTCGGGTTGCATCCTCCAATAGCTGAGTATCGACATGTTCTGCTGGTAGTTGCACGTATCGCACCACGGATCCGCGGATGAAGCAGTTCTTTACTGCCATCTAAAATGGGGCTGAGTAAATGGCCCTTGAAGATTTCAGGGTAAGATAGAGCCCGCACCATATGAGGGTGCCTCCCCTGATCTGCCACTTCAATCGCATCCAAGCGAATATTCAGAAATCTACCAAAACAAAGTCAGGCAATCCCAACAACACCCATGGTCTCTCCCCCTTTCACTCACTGGTCGACAGATTTCAGAGTTCCCGTGATGGACAAGTCATTCTTGAGTTCGACCGTGACGCGTTGATCGGTAAGCGTCTTGAAAACCGAGAATATGAGCTAGTCGAGGGGGGGGGGGTGAGAAGTGAATTCTATGGTCTTGGAAAAGGAACGAGACGACTTACCATGGCGCGTCACTCTGAAGTTCCCCAGTCAAGGTCAACCCGCGTTGGTGGCAAACCGAGGTATTATTACGTAACTGTCGCTAAGATTATCTCATGCCCACAGGTACATAATTATGTGCCAGCACTGACAGTACATTGTTACATTGCTACTTGTCTAAGTTTATAAGCAATGAAGTATGCATTTCCTCTTGTATCACTGGAGGGCTTGGAGTTACATGAATGGCTATTCCCATGCACCCACTTGCGGCCCGTCTCCGAGTCGATGACCATGACCTTAATATTTTCTGAGAAGATAATGGTCATGGTCATCGACTCGGAGACTTCTCTCGCCCCTAGATCCTGGTCACACCTAGCGGGGTAACCTGCAACATTTGCGTTTGAAATTCTGAAAGTTTGTCGAATATGAAAGGGTTATGATTCACTCGGTGATCTACAGACAATCCCTTCTGAACCATATCGTCCTTGTAGCCTCGTCGTCATCCAGCCATTTGAAATCTGTCAGATATTTTCTGTGCTACACACCATTGCCGCTTCATGTGTCAAATTGGCCCTGTATCATAGTCGAGAAGGGCTGCGATGGTTGCAAGTCGCATCTATAAACAGACATATATACATTATTAAATAAGGCCAAACGAGCAGTGTAGAAGACCGGATTAGCTGTGTCCGCGTATCGACTCAGAACACGCTACCAGTAAAGAATGCCATCGTCTCTATCACTCCGAGGTTTCTCTTTCAGCGGCGACAGGGCATTCACCAAAGTCGAAGCCGGCAACGTGAAGGATAGTGGCAAACTGTTGGCAGATAAGCTGGTGCGCATCTGCCAAGAGATGCGCTTTTATCTCACCTGGACCTTTGCAATGCTTTTAAGTTGCTCGAAATCATATCCGACGCGTTCGCTGACATCGCCTGCCATGATAGGTGTCCTAAGAACGGCACTACTTGGCAATACAGAAAAAGGAACTCGCACCGCTATTATGATACATCGGATCGGCAATCAGCCCCGCACGTTCGAACACTTGGGTGGCGGGAAAGCCGTTAAAATGGAAAGACTGTCATGAGATAGCTTGTCAGCCTGGTCCGAGCATAGATAGAAGATAAAGCAAGACTTGCCTGGTGGTCGCTGCAGCATACCTATGTCGGGGCGTTAGCTTGGGTTCAGACGCAACACTAAAGCGGGGGACAGACCGGGGTGAATCCAACGACAAGCTCGGGGCTGTAGATGGTAGAGATGTTGGCAACGAGCTGTGTCACCTCAGGTGTGCCGATGCTGTTTATCATAAAGCTCAGCGCTCGGCACTCGGAGTTGTACGCTGGGCGAAACATACCGAGCGGGAAGTCCGAGCTGCGGCGGCTCCCCTGGCTCACGATATGCGATCATATCAGCTTGCACCATCAGCGTCAAGTTTCTGTTCTCCCCACGTAGTTTCTCTACAGAAGAAAGCATCAGCTACAAAGACGGACGTGTAACTGCAAGGACGCACCAGCATAGTGTTGCGAACCGAGTAACCCTTGTTCCTCTCCGGCGAATACGACAAGTTCAATGTTCGAATGGAACGAGATGCCGAGACGTTTAATCGTGCGCGCGATGGCCAAGAGACCCGTCGTTCCGGAGCCGTCGTCATTACCACCCGGTGCCCGCATGCGGCCAAACGAGCCCCGGCTATCGTAGTGCGCGCTGATGAGGACCGTCTCGGTGGTATCCCTCGTTGATGGGTAGCGGCTGCAATTCACAAACGTGTTGGTTTACGCGATGGCCACGCAGGAAAAGATACAACGGAAGAGTTACGACATTTACCAGACGACATTCGGCAGGAATCCAGGCAAGAACTGTTGTAACTCGCAGGACGCGCCGGTCTCCTGCAAACGGACCCTCAACCACTCCGCCGCGACATACCCACCTGTGGAGAACGAGTGCCGACTCTCTATTCCGGACTTGCCATCCTCGCCCGTGAGGAAGCGCACATCGTTCCGCATCTGGGCAAGAGAGATGTTGGATACGATCTTCGCTATGTCCGGGTTGAACTTGAGAGAAGCGAGTATGTCGCGCACGCGCGCTACGGCGGACTCTGGAACGGGGACGATGGAAGATGGCTTCCGGGGCAGCATATATATGCGCCAAGTGGGTGGAAGTACGTGAGACAACTCTCTGATATGGGCAGGGGAGAGCGCGAGAAGGGCAGAGGTAGAAGTATGGTGGAGAATGTGTTTCTCAACAGGGTCCAAGAGAGGCCGTTGGCCATCTGGGTGAGAGCCATAGGCAGCGACGGAGTGGATGTCGGGGAGCGCGCCCAGATACCCCTGAAGAGACTGCGACGAGAAGGGGTACTGTATCAGATGTTCTTCGAGCGCTGCCTGCTCAACCCAGGCGAATTGGGTGTCGGGGGGGATGCGCAACGTGGGGACATCAGCCGTTGAAGCGAAGGTGCTGACGCAGGATTGAGGAGCAGCAAATACACTCTGGGTGCCGTATGTTCCGAGATAGCTTTGAGCGAGGCATTCATTAGAGGCGATGTGGGGGTGGTCGTGAGGATAGATAACGAGTAATGTGATTGTCTGTATCAGCTTGCCAATGATCATGGTGAAATTCAAGCTGGTATTGACGCGAGACGCGAACGCGAACAATGAACTTTCGCTGCAGGGGCACGCCGTACGTGACAAGGGCGCGCACTCTAGTTCGTCATTGCCGGTGTATGGTACTTCTGACAAAATGTATTCAAACATCGAATCTAACGACCTGCTCTCCTCCCCCATAGTCAATTTTCAAAAGCCTCTTTGCAACACATCCGTAAAGAACGCGAATAGAACCGCCGCTTCCAATTGCCATCTTCCCTGCGTCCCCCTTGGCACTGAGTAATGCTTTCACTTTGGCCAATGGAAGTGCGTAATATGGTGGAACCTCCAGGAGCGCGAGTAGTAATTGCGCAATCAGTACTTGTTGGCTCGTTGGCGATTGGGTCGAAGCCAATGATGTGCTCGAAAGAGAGGATGCGGTTGGTGAAGCGGGAAGAGGGTCCTGCGCGGCTAAGGTCTGCAAGTGAGTTCTGAGCAAGTATGAATCAGTTGACCCAGGTCGGCTGAGATTTTTAACCGTACATCGTTTCTTTTGCACGAGGAGATCGGGTTTCCCCACTTCCCGATGTACCAAATTTATTCCCTGGCATAATCAAATCACCCACCGTAGCCCAGATTTTTGACTATTGTGCAGATTAGAGATAAAGCCATGAGAGCAGGCTTCGTAGTCACATACAGTGATGCGTTCCACGTCGCTTGTAACCCGGATCTTCTTTGCTGAATGCGGCCGACTCCCCGTTGAAGATGGGGCAGTCTGGTCTGTATTTACACTGGGTGTACTTGGCTCACTCGCAGTCGTAGGCAGAGATCGAAGCGAAGGCTGAACAGGCTTGTGCGTGACGTTTGTCTTTTGGCCATCGACCTGTTCAACGTTCTCGACGTTGTTATCAGGTGGCTTGACAATATGGTCAAATGTATCTTCCAAGATATTGGAATCTTCAGGTGCAGGATATTCTGTTGGGTCTTGCTCTTCTTGAATAGACGCATCGTGTGACGTTGCAACTTGCCGTGCTGACGAGTTGAATGGCACGACTGGAGTGGCAAATGATGAGGTCACATTGCAGAGGTCAACGTCTTCGTCTATGAGTAACTCGTTCTTGAATTGGAGAGTCCTTCTGGCTCCGGGCGTTGTCCAAAACGTATCTTCTTGAGGATCCGACAATGCCGAATCGGGGGGACCAGGAGAGGCTGGAGGGTTGTCCTCGACTGGGACGACAGGGACGGAACCGTGGCTCTGTAGAGCCACTTTCTGCAAACCAGATCAATGCATATGATGGCCAACCAAAATCAAGGAACGCACTCGTTTCTTCAATTGGCCAATCCTCACTTGAAGGTCTTGAATCTTCCTCTCCTCTTTAGCTACCAGAGATTTGGGTGATTGAGAATCTGACATAGCTGATGCTTCCATCTTGATCATACGGTCGATTCAGTCAGTAGTACGAGGAGAAGTCGCATGGACTCACGTTTTTGAGACTATCGTTGAGCAAATGGATCTCTTCACGTAATTGTTGAAGGTGCTCCAGCATGGCCACCACCTGTGAGCGGACGCGTGGCATGGGTCGTATACTCGCACTAGTTGCAAATGGAGTTCGAGTTTGAAATGAGTTACGTGGGATGTGGTCTCACTAGCGATCGATGTATTTCAACGCAGCCTGGCCAAAGACCTCGGGTTCTGGCTCTCTCGATTGAGCGAGTACGTCTCTCCGCGGTTGCTTTCGAAGGGGAGTTGCGCTGACCACCTCAACGCGTGTGATCTCTGGAGGAGGTCCTGCTTGTGTACCATCGCGCGGAGCCGCAGAGGACTGTGGTGGAGGTACCAAAGAAAAGAGACCGAGTTCAGAAGGATCTATATCACGAATAAGATCACCGAGGGGAGTGGTGAGAACTGATTGGGTAAATGGTCTAGGGTGATTGTGTGAAGTTATGGCAGACGCTGATGCCTTTACTGCTCTCGTTGTTCTCGTTAACCGGTCGACGTGATCTGTTAAAGACGGCATGATCCAGATGACCGACTAATGCGGTTCGGTTTGGTCGGTCGATCGTCGCGAGAAAAGGGCGTTAGGAACCGTGATCGGCAGGTAAGTTTACTGTCAAACCGACGTTTCAGAGTTTGTCTGTGGCGTCCGGGGCGCGCACCAGACGTGACCGCCCCCACCGTTAACCGCTGAGGTCAACAACGACGAGGCTCTCGCGCGCATATAGTTCCGTCAAGGGCTCTCTCACATCACTCGATGCCCATTTCAACTACCCCACAAAATCGTCCTGCGACCCCCGGACGCGGCGGTGTCTGGGAACCACTCCCCTCAATCATATATGGTTACGCCGTACATCCACTCTCCCCTTCTCACCGCGATACCCGCATATCTAATCGTCCCCGGCTATCCACCGTTACTGAAGCGTCTACGGCCGAGTCTTTCTTACATCGCGATGTTGTTGCGCTAGAGGTGGGCGATGAGGTCTATGCTTTCGAGAAATATATTCCAAAAGCCAAGGAAACAGAGGGCGTTTGGTATAGAGGGTACGTTTTCTCATTCAACTGTGCGAAGAAACGGGCTGCCTTGACACCCCATTAGTTATGTGGTTTCTACTACAAGACGCCCCCCCGTGTCTTGGAATGCATCTTCTGACCCGTCATCTTCTCGCGGACCAAGGCTCGAAGAGCCTCAGCAAGTTTTTATCGGTATATTCCCGGGTTCACACATCTACGTTCGGGAAGAACTACCTGATGCTGAGGGTAGTCTGGCTGGTGTCGCAGCAGCCTTCCAAAGCGGCAAACGTCTCACCAGTGCAGACGGACACAAACCCAGAGCTCCTGGCCCTATGAAAGATGATGAAGAGGAAGATCTATCGGCTATGCGTAAATCATTCAAGCTCGGCCCTCCTCCAGATCAGGCTAATTCGTCGAGGGCTGGTCTTCCTGTTTACCCTGCGAGCGTTCGCTCCCTATCCCCCACAGAGTCTGACAATACGAAGCCGTTGCCCCCTCGACCGTCTCTAAAGTCCAACGACGAAACCATATCAGGTGCAGCACAGCCCATCGTGGACGAAATAGCCTCGGCGCTACGCGAATGGCACATGCTAATGTTCCAATATCTCGCTCGTAGGGATTACCAACTATTCCAGACCGTGCGCGAGCACATTGAAGCCCTCCATCTCGGTCGGCGACAGCTGCTCACTCATACCCTAAGCGACGAGGAGACAGCTAACCTTCGACGCGATTGTGTCGCCCGTCTAGTCACTGGCAATATTGTGCAAAATTTGGAAGTCATCGTTCGACACCCCAGTGGAGGCGGACTGGTAACCGTGGACGTCGAGGGTGAGATCGACACTCGCAATTGGATGAGTGCTGTACGCATGTACGCCCTACAAGCGTCGCTGGCGTATGCGGATGCGTCTGGTGATGGCTCAAAAGTGCCAAGATCCCGTCTAAGCCTGGACTTATTCCCCACTTCTCCTCTGCCCACACCCGCTCATTCGGCATTCCCAGAATATAGTCGTCCCAAGACGACGATTCTCACTGGCCTTACGGGTTGTCAACCTCACTCAAAAGAGTTAACGCCAAAATTCTTTCATGTTTTCCTTGAATTGCGGGCTTTCGTGGCCTCACCTTGTGCTCCGGGCGAAACAGCTGAACTGTACTTTTCATTATACAATAAAACCGATGCTCGCTTTGTGACGGAGGATTTCTGCGTCGTCTTGAACCACCATGGTGTGTTGGCGCGGGACCCACCCGCGCGAATACGCACCCTTTTCACAGACCTGGCGCTATCCGATATTCAAGGCACGATTCTCCTCGTGTGCAGAATCGTTCGCAATGGCTCCGTGAAAATTGGCCCCAACCCCAGCAGCGGTGTTCCCATGGATAATGGTTATCGTGGGTCGCAAGCCTCGGGGTGGAATGCATCCCCAACAGACACAGTCCCTAGTACAAGTCTCCCCTCTCTTCTCACGGTATTGGATGGTGGCGCGACATTCCGCAGACCTTTCGGTTGTGCCGTCTTGGAGTTGTCCCAGTTGAATAAAGCAATTACAGATCCAACTGAAATATCTTCTACGAAGGAGCATACCATGCCTATCTTTGTTCCAGTTAATGAAGCCACCTTCTCTATGTTGCACCAGGATATAATCAACAGCAATAATAAAGAATTTGAAAAATCTTCCAGGTACGTTGTCTCCGTCTGCGTGGCTGCATATATTGAATGTCAATCCTGGCAGAGCTGACATGATAGCCGTGTCGGTGAAGATATTCCATGGCAATGCAAAGGCTATAGTAAAGGAAAATTCGTCTTTACTTCTTGAAGCTCCCCTCACTCTCCGCCTCGGATTCCCTGATGTTGTCTTTCCTGGCGAGGACCGTAACGAGCTCTACATCAAGCTGTGGAGTGGTGATTTTCCATCTTCGCAAAATAACACTGCACGTCGCAGTGTGAGTCCATTTGCGCGCGGCCCTGGGACATTCACGACAAGCAATATTCAAGTGACCATCGAGGTCCGAGATGCCGTAGGAAAAATTGTGGATGATGTCGTCTCGCAGGGTTCTGGCGAGCCAAACACCCCTCAATTCCACTCACTTGTTTTCCTCCGGAATAGCCAGCCAACGTTTGGCGAGCTATTCAAGCTCGTGCTGCCTTGGGACGAGCTTCCACAGTGGCACCTCTTTTTCACCTTCCGGTATCGCAACTCACGGGACAAGTCGGCGAAGATCCTCAATGGCGAGGCGGACAAGCCCTTTGCATTCGCATTCTTACCCTTATTTCCCGATGGACAGGCATTCCTTGAGGACGGAAGTCATACGTTGGTGTTGTATCGAGCGGATCGACTGTCTCAGATCACCCCGGATATGTATCTTTCAGCGACGCCATGGTTACTATCTGGCCAGCGTCAGGAACAACTTAATGTGCCCACCGAGCTCCTCCGACTAGCACCTCCTATACGTGACGTGCTGGTCGTCAGGTCATCCTTGTGTTCAACCCGTCACACACAGAATCCGGTCCTATCAAAATTGCTCAACTGGAACCAAATTAATCAAAAGGATTTGCTCTCAGCTGTACTCGCCAAGTTCACCTTTGTCGGAGAAGTTGAAATCGTAAAGTTTTTACGGGACATCTTTGACTCTTTGTTTGCCATACTCGTATCTCCGGTGAACCAAGCTGGCGACATGGACCATCTAGTGTTCAATGCCCTGGTGACGGTCCTCGGTATTGTACAAGATAGGCGGTTCAGCAACTTCCAGCCCGTACTGGACATCTACATTCAGCAACACTTCAACTACGCCTCCGCAGCTTCGCACATCATCAACTCAATGAATCGGATGTTGGCAGATCCAACGGGAAACGACACAGCTTCACCGCTACGCGCGGCGCTGAAAGTTTGGCACTATATCTTCAAGTTCATTGTGAGATCCCGAGCGTTACAGAAAGCGAGAGAGGTTGTTGTAGGTGGTGGCGCGACGGCCGAACATCTAGAGTCGACATTTAGGCGTGATCTCTGGGCCCACTTGTCCGAAGTCAACAAGATGATGTCCACTACATTTCCTCCTTCGATCATTGGCACTCAAACCATCGCACTCCAGCATTTCACTTCCATTCTCCCGGAACTAGCGCAGATCTTTTCGACCGTCGAGGTGGTTTCTATTGCCACGGCATTTGCAGACACCGTTTCTTCAGCCAAGGGGAAACTTGCTGTGTGGAAGCTTGTCATGTTTGTCCAGCTCGTGAAGGGCTTCCTATTTGACAGTGCGCAATCACGTATTCTGTTAGTGGAAGCTATCGTTATGTGGATCAAGCCTCACTTCGGGCGCTTTGATGAGTATGCCCAGACTCAGCCAGGGGACGATGAAAACGCAATCGATGCCGCTCGAGTATCGTGGCTCGAAAGCATCCGACTTTGCGTTACTATCATCGCCCTCATCCTGGATAAGTTGCAGCAGAAACTGGTCGATCCCGACGTTCTCGCAGATCGTAATGCGATCCGCCAAGAGCAGGACAACGTCGACTATCTGCTTTCCCTGTTGCCGAGGCAAGTTTACTTTACTGATGCCACCCATCTCTTATCCCCTTTTCACAGGCTTCTGGAATCCTATCGCGAGCTTCAAAGTACAGCCAACGCTCACGCTGTCGAGCGGAAAAGAACGCCGGCCACTTCCCCCTCGACAACCCTCGTCACGTTCCCTGAATCATATCCATTCTCCTTGATTGCACAATTGCCTCGAGTGCCAAAAGGCTTCAACGGCGTTTATCAAGCAGAGGGGCAGGTCCTATTCAGCCCAGCTCAAGGAGAAACCGCAATCGTGCTATTGGTCATCATATTGTCTTCCCCCAAAAAGTATCTATTAAGTTTCTTTGAAGGAGTTTTTGAGATCGAGGGCCGCGACAACTTCACCACATTGCTTTTGCAGCTTTTCAGAGTTGGGACTTCTATATTGGACAACGAAGCCTGGCCCGCTAACTGGCTCAACGTGAACATCATGGCGCATAAAGTTCTAGTCAAAATGATGGACGCTGTCGCGGCTCTTCTCGAGAGACGTTTCATACCGGCAAACGATACAACCTTCTCATTCAACACTGAATTGTGGAGAGAAGCGTTTCAAGTATTATTGAAGCTTCTTTCTTCGGATCATTTGGTCATTGAGGAGTTCAGCCCGCAGGTAGTATCATTTGTGTCATGTCTATATCGCTTGTGATTAACTTTACCCCCACACAGCGCCGTCGAGCAGTATGGAGAATGGCTGGTGACATTCGGGGTGAAGGGGCTGCCATACTTCAGCAATTATGGGATGCCCTTGGGTGGCCCGAAGATGTGTCTGAACACGCGGGGGTCGTCACGAGATATGGTGTAAGGTTTTTATTATTCGTCGGTCTGGACATCACAGCTCACCTCCACTAAAGGGATATCAGACGTCTCTGAGCTCCCTTGTCAGCCATGTCGTCAACCTCTGCGTCAGCCACCATGATTTGCTCCGCAGTACTGCTGTGCAAATTCTTTACAGCATGATTGTTTCACAATACCAAGAACACCAGCACTTCGATGACATTGAGAACGAGCTGATCAGCAAATTGGACTCATTGTTCATGTCTGATAGCAAGGCGGACGATCTTTCAAGAGCTTTCTTCATCAGCCAACTTCGCCATCTATTCCAAACGTCGACAGTAGAAGAACAATTGCGTGAAAGAATCTCAGACTTCCTCGACTCGATTGACCTGTTCCTTGAGATGCTCCTGAGCGTACGCGCGCTTCCCGAAGGAGAAGAGTTCGCTGACGACCGCGTCATTGCCACGGTTCGTTCGCTTAATCTCGTCCGTCTGATCTATGCTTACCCCTCATAGCTTCGCCTCATGAATTTCATTCGCCGCATTGGTCGCAACGAGATCTATATCAAATATGTGCATCAGCTTGTTAATGTGCGTGTTATTATTCGGCCCTTGTCTATCTCAGCTTGTCTGAAAACCGGTGATAGATGCATCTGCAATCCCAAAACTACGTTGAGGCAGCTCTCACTTTGAAATTGCACGCGGATCTCTATGAATGGGACCTAACCTCGTTCGTCGAACCCATGGAAGACCTTGGGTTGCCCCAACAGTCCCAATTCGACCGGAAGGAGACCCTGCACTTGCTCATATTGGATTACTTGGGCAAAGGAAAAGCATGGGAGAGTGCGATCGAGATATGCAAGGACCTGGCTTATCAACATTCAGAAGTCACCTTTAACTAGTAAGGAATATCTGGACCCTGTCCTACTTGTCACTAACGCACGTCCACGTGCAGCGGTCGTCTCGCAGAGATTATGCGACACCAAGCCGCGTTACTGGAACATATCATCACGGCCCAGCGTTACTACCCGGACTACTTCCGCGTTGCATTCTATGGCGACTTTCCCACCGCCATTCGCAACAAGCAGTTCATCGTATGTTTGGACTCGTAATATAGTTTGTGTTTGTACTAATTGCTCTTACAGTATCGCGGTTTTGAGTGGGAAAGGTTTGGGGCGTTTTGTGAACGCATGCTTGCTAAGCATGCCGGCGCGCGGTTGTTAACAACACTCGGAGACCCGCCAGTTGATATACGTTTCGGAAGCGATCAATATATCCAATGCAGCGCAGTCACTCCAGAACCTAACTGGGACCTGCCAATATTCACCCAACCTGACGTCCCTGCGCCAGTCCGAACATACTATGAGCATTGGTCAGTACAGCAGACTCGTGAAACACTCTTCTGTAATAACATGGCCATTTCCAGCGCTCTTAAATACTTCAGCTCTTTCCGAAGTATATTCAAGATAGACCGGGATGGGAACGAAGAAACGTGGGTAGAGAAGGCATACTTCACTACAGAAGAAACATTCCCTACTGTGCTGAGACGATCGGAGATCGTACGCGTGAAAGTCGACGAAATATCGCCAGTCGAGAGCGCGCTCTCCGAGGTGGAGCAAAAGAATAAGGAACTGAGCGCGCTCAACCTGAAGTACTCTAGTCTGGCCAAAACAGCTCAAGTGGTTTCAACAAACCCTCTCTCGATGGCGCTAAATATCATAGTTGACACTCCCGCAGGCGGTGGTATATCAAGCTACCGTACGTCGTTTTTGGCGCCTGACTACGTCACAAGACATCCCGATAGGGGTGAGATTGTCGAAAAACTGCGCAGTGCAGTTGACCAGCAGGTTCGTAATCAGTATCAGATTGCGGGATCACCGCCTCACCCTTGCGAACATCAGGTTCGCATCATCGACAGTTGTTTACGACTTCATAACCAGTTGTGTCCGCCAGAAATGTTGGCATTTCATGAGACGCTGGAGGGGTTCTTCCGCAAAAACTTTAACGAGGAGATCGAGCGCTTGTCTTCTGAGATTCCTTCAGAGCGGGGCGTCGCCTCTTCCCTACGACCCCCTGATGCTTCATATGCCCCGTCTCTAGCAGACGCTACCTCAATCATTCCCTCGAACTCTTCGGCCTCTACTACCCGCGCTCCTTTTGCTATTCTTCCTCTTCACTTACCCGGGTCGCAAATAACGCCCCCTCAATCTCCTATCACCTCTTTTTCAGGCTCGATCACACAGCCAACGAGGCTGCAGAAGCATATTGCATACCTTGCGCGGCACGGGATGAATGCAGTGGCATCTGGACCCGGCGAAAGCATCGATACTGGTATACACCCTCGGAGCGATTCCCTCTCTATGGGCTCGGCTCATGGCTCCTTCGTGAACGTCACGGGGAATGCCGGACATTCTGCAGGGAACAGCGGCGCATCCCTCTTGGGGAGCAGAAATGGGTCACTAAAAGAGCGTTTCTCGCGATTTGGGAGTCTCAGCTTTGGACGGCGAGAAGGACGCGGATCATGATGATCACGATCCGGGCAGGTCCTAGTATGGATGCATTGGATGGGCCTGTGAACTCTCATTCTATCTGTTTTGGACATCACCCTACCGTCTTTTTCGGGAGAAATTTATCTGTACTGATCAGTTGACTAGTTGATTTTCTCTGAAATTTTTTTTTTCCATCTCTATCCCAGTATTTGTGTCGCATCTTGATTAATAATACCCCCCTACTGCTCTTTCCTAGGATGAACATGAAATAATTCTTTACTTCTCCTATCTGATCATGCAACAGTGCCTCTGCTAATGAGTGAAGCATTGGATGGATACTGAAAATGAGGAACATAGGACAGGGGGAAAGGCTACACATGTATGACCCGGGGAAGATAATAGAAGGGAAGTGAGGTAGGGTACTAGTCATACATATTCGTCGAGGCCAATAAAGAGCGAATAAGCTATGATAGGATTGGAAGGAACCGACATACGTTCGCCACGGTATCGCCGCCAGGTAGGTCAGACACTAAAGATACAGTGCATGAATCTCGAGAGAAGGGGGAGGTCGAAAATCAACAAAAAAGTTTCAGCAAAACTGAGCTACCATACCCGCATGAGTGGGGGTATGGTGCTCACGGAAAGTCTGAAAATCTAGCGAATCGAAATTGTGGAATGTCTCGCCGTAGTAGGCTGGCGTTTGACTGCTGCTATTACTGCTGCCGCCAGTGACCGCTGGGGGCACCAAGAGCCGGCGGGTTGTCAGATCGCCGTTTGTTTCAGAGCTTACACTGGCTGCCACCGCTGGCAAGTCGATGCTGAAGTCTTGTGAATGCAACCACGATGGATCGACGTGCAAAGCTGGTACGGTGCTGGGCTGTGGCTGCCTCAGATTGTTTGGTGCTTGAGCACTATCGACTGAGGCGAGAGTGGCAAAGGGACTGGAATTTGTCGCAGGATATTCAACTTGTGTCGCGTTGAGGAAATTAGACCCAGGAGATCCAGGTCTTGAGAGTAGTCGTCGTCGGGCCGGTAGAGGACTTGGGGCCCTAGACGACTGCCGGATGGTAACCCAGGACTATAGGGATGACGCACCCTAAGTAAGACTCGAGCGTACAAGAGGGGTGTAGATCCGACGTACATATTTATCCAGGACTTTATTGAGGCCAGCTTCAAGAGTATCCCACGGGAAGATTTTGATGTCCTTCTCGATGATACGGGGCTTGGGTGTAGGGAAATCCATGATCGTCTGGAAAAGCCGAGCATTGCTTGCCTTTGAAACAGTAATGGGATGGAGAAACTCAAGGTTGCGTCTTATCCGACTCTTTTCCTCCGGGGCAAGCGGGGCTTGGACAACGTATTCAACGAGCCTGAGCATGTCCACAGAAGTGTAGCATGTATCGCAAGTGTCGTCGCGGTAGATGCAAGAAATGACGACGAGTCGCTCGTCGTATTGCTCTTGTCGGATAGGATGAAAGGATATGCGTAGCGTGTCTTCGTCCCGCTTGCAAAGAAATCTGACTAGCCTCCGACGAAGATGCAACTCCTCCTTGGTTAGTGAATTGCCAAGCATTGCTGGGTTTGTCGCAAAAACGAGGGAGACTCCATTGAAGTGTCCTCCCTGGCTATCTCCAGGTCTGCGAAGAACTCGTCTAGAATGCTCAGGGGAGATCGTCTTAGTGTCTTGACGGTCGAGGGCAGGTGCTGGCGTCTCGTTCCGCGTCTCTTGGTCAGGTGGGATAGAGCGAGTAGTAGCCCGCTGGGTAGGTTGTAATTGGGCATTGCCGTCGTCCAGGCCTTGTGGCGTGCCAGGCTCTGGCTTGATTGAAGGAGAAAGACCTGCTATGATACGTCAGGGAGACGAGGTAGAAAAGATGTGTGGTGCTTGCCATGATCCCAGTAGGTGAAATACCCGAAAGTCACCGACTCGAGGATGACATTCCGCTGGTCAACTGCCTGGATCGTAACGGCGACGTCTTGGGTCGACGTGTTTTTGTGTACTTCAAAATCGGGGATAGGCCCTTTGCACCTCCACAAATTTGTATTGCCTCCTATTCTTTCTATATGAGTGGGGATGGGCTTGAATCCGATGACAATGCGAATGTGAACGTCATTTCGCCAACCAACGTTGTAGAACAAAGTGTCAATGGTGACTGTTGTGCCACTACACCCCACCCGTGGTGTATAGTTGAGGATATAGAACATTCTCTGACGAGATGATGCAAGGTATGAGACAGGGTGTGGTATTTGCGACGGGCAAAAAGTGGTATCCATTTCGATCCGTTTCGCAGACATTCGGAAAATGGATGGGGAATGACTAGCAATTCTGCAAGTGTTCAGGAGGGCAATCAAAGTGGAATATGCTAAATACTTACCAGGGAGGCAGAGAAAATGCTTCTTGTCGGTGGAAGGTCAAAGCGTAGGACACAAGGATGGTGGTAGTTCGAAGGATATGAGTAGGATGAAAGGACGGAGCCTCCTGTGACTTTCTGGATAGGAACAATCAATGTGGGAGAGGAAAAAAGAGGTGAAACTTACGGGGGCCTAAAGTCTTTAATGGGATGGGAGCTTGAGGCGGAGAGATGAAGGTCTTAAATCTCACAGACTGGATCTCGAGGTAAATATCGCATGGCTAGCTGGGGACATTGGGAGCGGAGAGGACCAAACCCCGCTGTTCCGAGCGATCAGGTCCCTTCCGGTTCTCTCGCCAGCCATGATGCCTCAATATACACGCATACCCAGGAAGACACCGTCTACATAGTTATCTAGCGTCCAGCTGGGCACAAGCACTCAGTAGAGGCACGTAAAAAAGACTTGCTATAAAGCATTCTGTCAGTTTATTTGGGACTTGATATCGTGAATTACACACCTCAGCTGCAAAACCCCAAAAAGCTTTACGATGAACAATGGTCAATCAAGGACCAGATTCGGGAGCCTAACAGCTGGGCCTCTTAAACCATATCTGGTCTAGTTCGATGCCTATGTTGGGTGACGGCAGCCCGGCAAGATCTAGTCTTGAGATTGCAGAGACAAAAAGTCTATCTCGATTCAGTCATAAAACCACCCTCCACGACCAAATGTCGGCCTATAACGGATCGGACTTTAGCCTACTTTAGCCATAGCAAGCAACCAAGTTTACCCGTATCAGAAGGAACAATATCTTTGGAGTGAAAAGGGTGCAGAAAATAATAACGAAAAAAAAGGGGTTGACGCTGACCGTTGCCTGGTCAATGGTGGCAAGAATCCATTCGCCGCCGTAACAATGTGTGTTTTCGGTAGGTCAACCGCGGTCCCCCCTCCAACCACCAAAGAGCAAAAGCGGTCAGCCACGTAGACAAGCTCCGACGAGTTCGAGAGCCGGTCAGAACAAAAAAAAAAAGGTCATATCAAAAACCTT
>QLPC01001541.1:0-55637 GCA_003314055.1 Lactifluus hygrophoroides | reverse complement strand
ATCAAAAACCTTTCTTAGCCGCTGACCAGCCTCGCCTAATTCAGCACGCAGGTAGCATGCTGCGGTTCCCAAGTCCCATCCTCTCGCCTAATACGGGCGACAGGGGGCAGGTATCCCTCGGCCGAAAGGAAGCGCTGGCAGAGCGAACACTTCTCGAGGAAAAGGCTCTCGTAAGCAGCCAACATATCCTATCGGAAGAAAGGCGTATCCATCACCCAACGGTCAGCGATGCACGGCGAGTCAAAGCTGTGTCATGCTTACCATGAAGCTTTGCACGGGCACGCGTGGCGACGACTGCAAAACACGCACAACCCATTGAGACAGCTTCTGAAAGACGATAAATTCGGACTGCGAATATGGGGGCCTCTGACGCATGGTAAATGGCGAGGCAGCCAATATTCAAAAACGCTCAACTTGCCTTTTCCCTCGACCCAAAGACAGTCAGGTTTTCTACCATCAACGACGTCGTCTCGGACACGGCTCCATCGGTCCCCTCTTCATGACCAAGAGTGATGAACGCTCTCAATACGTCAGGGATAAGGAACCGGAGGACCACGGGTACGGTAATGTTGTGCGACTCGGACCCGGTCGCCAAGTATATATGTAGCAACATCTTCTTTGCACGTGTGGTATTGAACTCCCGAATATATGCAGGCAGCTCTCTGAGTGTAAGTGGCAATGTACCCGCCGCAAGCGGGGAAAATGGGCTCGGGGTCTTATGTTGTAAAGGCAGATATGGTCTCGGGGATTCGGGAGTGGGGGAGCGGCTATATAACGATGTTAAACATCCCGCTCAGGCTGGGGCAAAAGAAAAGGAGCAGAAAGGAAGGGTGCACGTACCGTCGTTTCTGACCCTGTTTCTCGCGGGCACCTCTAATCTCCGTACCATCCTGCCGCTCGCTTTCCGCTGCAGCCCGCAGCGCCTCCTGCACTTTCTCCTCCGTAGCCGCCGTATGGAGCGTCCGTAGTTCATCCACAGACTTCCGGAACGTATCTTTTAATATCGGCATCGAAAACTCGACGTGGAGAACAGGGTTCCGCCCCGAGGAGTTGTCGGAGCGCAAAAGGCCGCTTGGGATCTGGCGCAGTGCCTGTAAACGCTTGGAGAGGTCCGACAACCCATCTATCTGCGATTGGACGTTGGAGACGGCTGATTGTTGATCTTCGACGGCCGGCTCTGTTTTTTCAGGTGCTTCTGCACTTGTCTCCGCCGTGGTAGACATAAGAAGGAGTGTGTGAAAGTATTGAACTCGGACGTCGGGCTCGAGCAGAAGAACGGGACGAGCGTGACCGCTGGTTCCCGCGGGTACCTCACCGCTAATTTAGAAAGAGCGCCCATACCCTAGATGCACACTAAGTTAGCTGGCCAGCTGGCCACCAGGCACCTAATCTTCAGATCATTCATCGATACAGGCAGGCGACGAGAATTACCATCTGGTATACAGCTAAGGATATGCCATACACAGTTGACAAATCGCACGCAAGCTTAATTGTTGCAATCCGTCGTCAGGTTAGAAAGACTCTATGTTGTGATACTAGTGGACAGGTGGAGTGATAACTAGGGGCGATATGGCTGCAAGGGAGGGGGAAAGGTGGGCTTTGTAGGCCAGGAAGTCGTCATCAATGGCTTTGCGAATATGAGAGAGCAAGATGAGAATTGTGAAGCATGAACGCATGAACTACGGATGAGCGAATTATGATCTGCTGACGGCGTGTGCAACAGATAGAAATGCAGATGATGTCCGAGGGTATAAACTAGGTTGCAAGATATAATGTGACGAAACTTCCTTATAAAAACACATTTACAAGCTGACCTGCCAGCTTGTCCCTACCTAAAACCTCGCATCTGGGTCCAGAGGACCCAAAGGCCCATAATCATTCCGCGGTCCGCCCCCACTCCGTCGTTTGACATGTGTCTTCCAATCTTGCCCATGCCCTACTGCGGAACTTGCCCCTTGGTTAATACGTGTGTATGAGTTTGGAGACGTATGAGAGGGAGGTTGGCCAACTGAAGAATAAGTGGGACCACCCGTATGCCCATCAACCAGTTGGAAGCGTGTCATTGGAGCAGCAGGTGGTCGCGGTTGCGCAGAGTGTAGATGATCCATCGACGGGCGAGGAGATGGATCCCATCCGGAATCAAGCATGGCTTCAAGGTCCCGTTCATCAATGGTTTGGGCGTTATCGAGTGCATGCCTGGGAACTGAATGCAGAGCTGGTGGTGGTGGTGGATATTGGGTGTTGTTCTCGTTATATTCGCCGATCTGCGGGCCCCAGTGATCTTCTGAAGATGTCACAGAGACTGTATCGGAGCCATCATAGGAGCTGTGAATGTCGGAGCGGACGCCGAGATATTCTTGGTCGCCAACGTATCCTGATGGGTGCGCACGTTCAAGGTCACGACGCCGTCGTTCGTCTCGTTTCAGCTTGCGAAGACGCGATCGTTCCCAGTCCTCCCAGCGTCGTAGTGGAACGGAAGGTCCTGCAAAATGACCTTTCCCCTCACCGTGACCTTCTCCCTTCTTTTCACCCTCAACCTTTCTGTTCGTAACGTTAGCGGGTATGACAGGGTTACAATTTTCGTGGTCCGTACCTTGTCTCGCCCCAGGAGAAGTCGTCGAAGTGCCAGAAAGCATACACCGGGAGAACAAAATTCCATATTGGTAGAGCGAGGAGATAGATGAGCATCCAGAAGACATATACGACCTTGCGTGTTGTGATGAGGATAAGGACGGCTGGTAGACCAAGAACCCCGATAAGCAGTACGATAGGGATTGCCTGTGGGAATGTCTTCGGCGGCGATAGGGCGACACCAACAATGAGAAGATATGTGAGGGCAATGGCGACAGGGAGAACGACTGTTCCGAGTAGGTCCATCAATACGACGAACTGCATACTGAAACAGAATGTTCCGCAAAGATTGCGCACAAGTACGAGTTCCATCAGATTGTGAATTGTAGAGTTGATCCAGCGCCGGCGCTGAGATAGGAGTACAGAGAACGTGTCTGGAACGACGGTGCGGCACCTAGCTTGCGGAAGAAACATCATCTTGCGGTTGGGGAATGTGCGAATAAGACATGTTGTCAGGAAGCGATCTTCGCCAAGAAGCAGCAGATTTTTCTGGTGCAACGTGGTAACTTCGTTTTGGCTATACTCCTTGACAATCTCGGGTTTGATGATCAGCGGAACCCAGTCATCTCCGGAAGCTTTCCTAGCTTTGAGACGGAACATAGAAAAACAGCCGGGGAGACAGGAGACACCACCAAAAACGGACTCGAACGCCTTGGCCATGTGGTGGGATATGAAATATTCAAACACCTGAATGGCGGTGATCCACGATTGCCGTTTATTAGCTATGCGGGTCTCTCCGCACACCCCCATAATCATCTGGTCGTGTTGCATGCAGTTAACCAGGGCCCTGAGGGAATCTGGGAAAACTTTCGTGTCTGCGTCAACCTTTGACGATGAATGGCGTTAGCAAATTCCCAGATATGAAATGGCCATCAGATGGCTTACCATAAGGCATACTTCAAAGAAATCGGGTGTGACCCCCATCAGGACATGGATTTTGCGGAAAAGATCAAAATCCAGCGGTGTCATCCGGTCGTTATACGTAACACGAGAGAAGAAGTTCATGAGAATCAGTTGACTGTCCCGCTTGCCACGATTCCCGGGTTTCTTGTCCGATGCAGCCTCCTTTTCTGTGCCGCACTTGACGATGATAACGGTTGGTGTCCTGCGACCAGCGACAGCTACATAGCAGGTGTCAGTCCAAATCAGATATGGCATTAGGATAAATGCGTACTATAATGACCAGCATAGACCATCGCCCTGTTCTCCTGCTTCGAACCGGACCCGACTGCGATGTAGCTCATTGGTGTCGGATTCCCGAACCTCGGGTCGGCATCTAGTAACCCGACGCAGATATCTGGGGTACTCCTCTTCTCACCAGCACCGGTGATCATACCATCCGCCACGACGAATAACAACTTCCTTTGATCATTATAAGTCGTTGACGAGATGGAGTCCAACGTGGTCCGGAGTGAATCTTCTCCTTCCGAATAGCATGTGACCAAGCATACCGCAAACAATTCGGGGCCGATCTGAGCTAGACTCATGATAGGTGCGACGTTATCCCCTGCAGTTGGATTTGTTAACGTTGCGGAGGAGGATTGGAATGATCGCAAAGATTTAGCCGGTTTGGTGAGCTTCTTTATACTATCATGTCTCGCCCAAGGGGCCGTTCCGTCTCTATTGTCAATAGAAATATTGGCGCCTTCGGGTAAAACAGCAGGACTGATCGCGGAACGATTGAGTGTCGAGTCGTCAGGGTTGCCAGCGAGACGTGCAGAAAGGAACCAATTGAAAATGCAGGCCATTATAAAGCGAACCAAAATGAGGGACATGACGACGATCAATCCAGCGTAAAGGATAAGCTGGGAAACGAAGCATCCTGGGGTGATTTTATCGATGCTTCCGGCCGTGTAGCGCTGAATCATACAGGGAATAGCCCCGCGTATATTGGCTCTATTCACGAAGAGGCGAGTCCCATCGCGACCACTGGAACCGGGTGCTGCGAGTATGGTACGAAGAGCATGGTCGACATCATCACCCGGAATCGGATTGGGATGCAACTTCAGGTATGGATTTAGATTGAGAACTTGTCCGTCAAGAACGATGTAATTGGCAAGATTAGAGACGTGGGTCCAGTCGTAACCGACCGGTCGGGTAATGTTCACCAGCCGGGCATTGTTGAGAGTGGAGGTGGAGTTGAGCGGTCCAAGAGGGCAGGGAGTGGCTGTATTACAGGGAGGGTCTTGAGCGATACGATAAGGGAGGCCAACGCAGGAGGAAAAATCAGCGGCATCGCGAGTAAACAGTGTTGTGATATCTTGACCAGGGAGTTGACTGGCCAGAGTGAAGAAGTTGACAGAGGGATCTGGGGATGTGGACTGGGAAATATTGAACATGAAGCCTTGGATGCCGAGAGTACCCGATGTAGACCCAAGACTGATGAATCGCTCGGTTTGCAGCGACGTCTGGGGACAAAGGACCCTCTGCAGGCCTACCGTTGCAAAACCTACGCCGGCGCAGAGAATAGAGATAATAAAACACAAAGCCATCTTTTCTCTCCATGCTTGCCGTACCGCCTTGTCTTTTAGGCCTCCGATAGAACTTAGAAGGACTGACGGGGCCCAAAAAGTCACTAGGCGAGAAAAGAAGACCCATGCATCAAATTCGGAAAATGGTGATGATTCTGAGACGGTGGAAGGAGATACTTGTAGGGAGTGCTGTGGATTAATGAGGGGAGGAGGCGCAACGCCGCGTTCTGGACGGGTGAGAGTCTTCGCTCTGCGCACGGTGCCAGAGGGGCCTTGTCTCGGAGAGGTGGTGGGGATTGGAATATCGTTATGATGGTAGTTGATTGGCATGTTGAAAAGGAGAGGGAAAAAGGACAAAAGAGTGGTGGCCAATCAAGGCTTAAGCCTTCGCGAAGGAGAGGAGGTCTAAGAAGGAATGGATGGTGTAGGAAGTAGGGAACGGAGACGAGACGAGAAATACAAGCGAGAGACGGCGACGGGTTGACAAGTGACAAGTCCTTCTTTTGCCGCCGCAATAAATTATTTTTAACCCTCCCTTTCATGATAATAGATCAATTATTACATAATAGTAGTCTATATATATGCGCGTATCGTTTTTTTTTTCTGATTTCAAGACGCAGCGCGCGCGCGCAGATAATCTACGTATCCAACAAGAAACTTTACTTGTTCGTACGTTTCAATTGCCTTCAGGCTGCGTCGCCGACGGACAACCCCAATGACCCTCTCCACTTGTTCAAGCGTATCTCGTCGCACCTGCCCCTCGTCTGCGGGCTCAGTGTTGTCACCCGGGGACGCCCAGCCACACAGCCCGAGTTTGAGCATCCAACAACAAGCTACCAACCCAGCGCGCCCGACGCCCCCACGGCAATGCGCAAGAACCGGCACGCCGGAAAGCGTGTAAACGGAAATAAGTCGCGTGAGATGGTCATCGAATAGTGCTAGCGAAACAGGAGCGAGCCCCTCTGGAATCGGAATGCTGATAGATAAGCTAATTTAGAAAGCGACGTTGACTGTATCGTGGCGCACGGAAGCACCCACCGAAGAATGTCGATCCTTAACTCCCGTGAGGCTTGAGAATACTCTGGCCAAGGTGCACCAAGGAAACTTAGCTCTTCGTCATCAAGACAGCTGAACCTATGTAAGCTGCTCGACCCCAGGATATAGGTCTGAATTTAGCGCACCAAATGATGCATCCAACACCCAATGCTTTGATTCTCCGTAGGTCTTGACTGAGATCGCGACATATTGCGCCGCGACCGCGCACAGGACCGGTAAGGCGTACTTTGGCATTGCTCGTCAGTAAAATTGACATCCAAAAGAAGTAATTATGTATACGCTACCTTTTTTACCGGGACATGATGATAAGTAGAAATTACCGAGGGCAGGAGATGGAGGCTGTGATGAAACATTGGCAAGGGTAGCATGCGGTACCAACCGTGAGCCAAGGTGCGCTAGCTTGGGGCGGCGTGTCAATCCTTGGACGGAGGGAAAGGGAGAACTGGAAAAAGAGAAACGCATATGTTCAGTCACCTGACAAATTGCCTGAGTATCAGCTTACATCGGATGCAGCCGCTTGTTTGAGAGATGTGGAATTCCAGGTGTCGCGTCGACGAATGCAACTCGCGAGGGTGCAGATGGAACGGAACATGTGCGCTCGTGTCGCGCTGGCTGACTATTGTTAATAGAGCTGTCGAAATCCGGCTCGAATTGTGTAGTGCTGAATATTTCGCCAATGAGATCGATTTTGCCAAATGCTAGCGGAGGTAACCGAGGTACAGCGGGGTCCTCCGGTATAGCATAGGACGGCTGAACATGTTGATGAATGTTAGTAGCGAGGGCGGACTGGAGCGCGCTCTTCATAGAGACACGGTTCCAAACTTGCAAATGGGTTCTGGATGGTGCCGCAGAGCGGGGCAAGGGTGCTTTGTTGAAATGACGCAAAGGAGAGGGCGGTCGGTCGGAGGGGGCAGGTACGGGTACAATGAACAGCGGGTTAAGTGTTGTAAGTGGCAAAGAGGTCAGACGATGTAAAGAGAAAGCAGGGTGAACGTTGAAGATGGTTGGCGATGAAGAGTCCGCTAGAGAGATGTGCAAGGATATTGAAGATAGAAGTTCTTGTGGAATAATAGCAGAAACACTGAATACCATTAAGGATCGCTGTCAGATGGAGAGGGAGAAAGGATACGGCTCACCTTATTGGGTGGGTATCAGAGGTCTTGGGGAGAGGAAATTCACCGCTCAACCATGCAGAGGGTATCAAGGGGGTATCTATGGCAGAGCGCAGGTCGTGTTGTAGATCGGATGATGCCTGAGTGAAAAGGATAGGGTGTGACGGATGTAATGGAGGTGCTCGCTCCGGTAGAGTGCTATTAGAATACGCCTTTTGAGACTCTGGTTCGCACAACCACCATGCCTCCGTACTTGCATACGATGCCTGACGTTCCTTGAGTTGTTTGAAATGGCCAGGTAGGTTGATAGACAATGGGATATAAGTGATAGCAGAGCCTACACAAGGTATTAGCATTTCCAATGATTAGTGAACCGGGGGAGGGGGGGTGCAGAATAAAGCTTACCTCGGGCACCAAATTTAGCACAGGCATAATCACTGGCGTGAAATTGAGAAGCTAAGTGGACCAGCTGTTCAACTTCTGGTCAGGGAAAGGTTATGGCGCTACGCGAACTGATACACTTACCTGGACAGCTAGCTTCCTTTCGAGATCCAGCTCGGCAACAGGTGGAGACCAAGGTGGTACCTTGCCTTCCGTTTGAAAAGGAGTAGCAACATCATATTTAGCGAGAATATCAGCAGAGGGGAGTGTGGATAGCATGAGATTGGAGAGACAGGATAAGCGCGTCCGAGTATGGGGGGGATATCAAGGTTGCGCCAACCCCACTTTTACAAGTGGAAGGTTTAATTGAGACACTAAGCCGCGGAGTGATGTGAGCCGTTTTGTCACAATCGCGGGTGTGTAGTGAAGGACGTGGTTGGCAACAAGAACAACAAGAAAAATCAGACCAAGACTCGGACACGCCAACCAGACTTTTCCCCCGGTAACTAATGAATTTCGGTTATCATTCATCATTCTTGCATTTTCGCACGCACGCTCGGCGCCACACTAATTGAAACGTGTCACTGCCGATCTCTCATCATCAACCTGAGAATTCAAGTCCACGTTTTCTGAACAGATCCATCACCGCTTAAATAGCGCCAATTGTTAACGTCGTTGTATTCAAGTCTTTCAAGCTTGTAATTTTTTTGACATAAACACCCATGTCTTCGGCTCTCCTTAAGGGGAAGGTCAAGGCAGCCAGAGAGGCACTGAATAAAAAGGACTTCCAGTCGGCACACGACACCAGCCTGCAAATTCTGGAGTATGAGCCAGAAAATTACACCGCGTACGTTTCATCGCGTGCAGCAATCCTGCGCTTAGATTGTCTGCAGTAAAGTTTTCTACGGGCTATCTTTACTTGAGCTTGGTCGAATTGATCAGAGCGAGCAAGTAACTGTGTCCCTCAGATCTTCCTTGATCTGAAGCCAACATGTCTCTTATCGTTTTAGGCGTTCCGTTCCGCTATCGATCTAAACCCAAAGGGTGTCCTGGGATGGCAGGTAGTGTTGGGTGACCCCTTCCAGATTTATATATTTACTGTGCGCATCTTCAGGGCTTGTCCAGAGTATGTGAGCGCAGCCAGAAATGGGATGAATACGCGGACAATCTCCTGGAACTTGCCACACTTTTTGGAAATTCGTAAGGCTTCCCCCAATGAAAACTAGCGTCCCTGACGGCTTGACGCTAGTGACGATGCTAATAAGTGTGCCGAGATGACCCAGAAGCTGGTAGACCTTCGTAGAGAACATGGGTCACGACGTCAGGCAGGTTTCACGGTACTTTTGGATTTCGTTCAACACTTATGATTCATTTTAGCTTTGCGATGCATTACTATTATACCTTCCAGATTCACCGCTCTACCCAACGCTATCCACTCTCCCTCCCCCAGATTTTACAAGCCCAACTTCCACTACGACAGCTCCCAGTCAAGCTGCAGTACATGACTCTCTGCCTATCTTAGAAGAGGTAGTCTCTCTCATCGAAGCAGATGATAAGGAGACTCTTGAGAGAGAGGTAGCTAAACGTCGGACACGGCTGAATGCTGGAAGTCCTCAGGAGGTCAAAAATGAGGTCGTACGAGAGGTTTGCGGTGACTCGAAGGTAACTCACCCTGGCTTGTAACCTCACATTTCTAACCGCCTAACTGCTAATAGTTGCCTTTACTATATGATGAAATTCTCAACCACCCGAATACCTCGGACGAGCTTCGCCGTTGGACAGAATCGAAACAACTTCGTCACAAGCGAGACTATCTTCTTTCTCTACCATTGGATGACCCAAAGAAACGACCGCTTGCACTAGATGTTGAGAAGTTGATTAGTGGCGCGGTTTTACTGCGTTTGCCAGACGAGTTGGCGTGGTCAGCTTTTATTGACGGGCAGGACTGTGAAACCATCGGTACCATCATTTCTCTTTCAGACGGTGCATGTCTTGATCGACTATCCAGAGGGATATGATTTCGAAATTCTGCGTCAATACCTGGAGTTGTTTCCTAATGAGGCACTCACAAGATTCATTCAAACCTATCTGGCTTATTTGGGTATCCCCCTTTCCAGTGAAGAAGAAACGGTGACCACCCCTTCAAGCTCTTTGGACGATATGTTCACCACTATTTCGGTCAGTTTTCGTTATGCTTCCTCGCGTGCTCACCTCTAGATCCCATAAATCAGGAAACAGCATCGGCATTGCAATCGTCGATCTTTGCCCGAAGGGTGACATCTGAAGTATATCTTCAAGATCAGGACTATCAAGCTACCATCACTGTATCCGAGGCAGGTTTAGAACTGGTCAATAGACATCGGGAGGACACCGGCTCCGACTTGATTCTGTATGTTAATCTACGGTCAGAGAGCCTGGTTGACGATTCTGTTCAGTGTTCGAAGAGCGTTCAACACCGCCTTGGCAACATCACTCGTTCATCTGTATCCTCCCAAGTACCATATCCGAGCTCTCCGCATATTAGAGGAAGTACTCTCCGAAGACCCAAACAATGTGGATTGTCTTATGGGTCGTGGTTATGTCCTACAACGCTCCGGAAAATGGCTTGAAGCCGCGTCCTGCTTCTCTCGAGTCTCCGAAATTCCTTCCGACGAAACGCGGGAGAGTATACGTGCGCAGGAGGAACATGCTTGGTGCGGAGTGCAGCTAAAACACTTCGACAAAGCAACGACCGAGCTGAAAGTCGTTATTGGGTTATTGGAGAACGAGGAAGATAACGATGAGGATAAATCACGGAGCTGGTGGCGATTGGGTAAAGCCTACTGGGAGATGGGACGTGAGTGGAATGTCATAAATCAATCAGAGTCATGTCTTTTCAATGATTCACAGCTGGCCATCGGGAGGAGGCATATAAATACTTCATCACTTCTCTCAAGCACTATCCAACCTTTGCTCCCGCTTTTACATCTCTTGGGATCTATTATTCGGAAGCTGCAAATCCTTTGGATCCTATTCGTGCATCGAAGTGCTTCCAGAAAGCTTTTGAGTTGGATGCGAGGGAGGGAGAGGCCGCTAGACGACTCGCCGAAGGATTTGCTGAGGAACGAGAATGGGACCTTGTCGATGTTGTAGCGAATCGAGCTATTGAAGGCGAAGGCGGTTTCGAAGATTCCCTGGAAGTCATCGCTGGACGTTATTTACCAGTTAATGCCTGGGCATGGAAAGCTTCTGGGGTTGTCAACTTGGTATTTTTCTCATTACTTTTAACACATCCATGTGAGACTAACAGCTAGAGCAGAACCGGGGTAACTTCCCCTCTGCAATTCAAGCTTTTCAAGTAGCGCTGCGTGCCGATCCTGCGGACCAGTCATCATGGGTTCATCTAGGAGAATCATATTCTAAAGCTGGTCGGCATGTCGCTGCTTTCAAGGCATTTCATCATGCCCAGGAGTTGCAGCCCGAGGACTGGGTATGCGCCTACCTCGTTGGGGATGTTCATCGCCGGACAGGACGGTTCCAGGACGCAATTGCGTCCTTCCGCTCTGTTTTGCAGGTTCAACCAAATGAACCCGGTGTTTTGACGTCCCTCGCTCGGACACATGTCGATCTTGGTCTCTCTGAGATTTCTACTGGCTTTATGTCTCGTGCGCAAGATTCATTCGTGACTGCTTTGCAAGTCTCGTTTCAGTTCCTGGACGTCAGCTCCTCATTCCATAGTTTTGCATGGAAGATAGTCGCAGATGCCATCTACTACCTCTCACGCATCTCGTCTTTCACAGATGAGGCCGCCGTCAAAGCTATTCTTTCGCAAGCGTGTGGATTCCTGACTTCAGATCCGGAGGATAGACTCGCTGGCAGTGTGACGGTACCAATTAGACTTCCCGACGATCATCTAACAGGGACAGACGTTTTAAAGATTGCCGTCGCAGCGTACAGTCATCGTATTTCACTTGGTCTTCTTGGCGCCGCTGCCACGGGCAGTGCTTGGTTCGATTTTGGCCTAGCGCTTTTCAAGTTGGCCGGGAGGATTTTTCCTGAAGGCGAAAATCGGGACAAAGTATTGAAGCAAGCACTCGCCTCTGTCAAGGAAGCGATCGGCGCACAGCCAGGAGAAGACGATTACTGGCGTGCGTTGGGTGATATGAATTTCGTGGCCCAACCAAAAGAAGCCCAACATTCCTACATTCGGGCACTAGAAATCAACTCAAAGGTGATTTCTCTTGCTCCTCACCTAAATGGATTTGGTTCACACCTCGTGATCAGAACATCGATGTTTGGACAAGCTTTGGCTTCCTTTGCTTCTACCATGATGATCTTGAGCTGGCCAGCGAAGCGTTCCTCAAGGCACAAACTTTAGATCCAGATCACACCATGACTTGGGTTGGCCAAGCGTTAATCGCCACGCGGAAAGGACATCATGCAGACTCGCGCGTGTTGTTTGAGCATGCTGTGGGGCTGTCAGCTGACGTTGTGAGTCAGCAAGCCATGCACAACTGTGTGATTGTTGATTGATGTTTTCAAGCCCGAGGCTGATGTCGAGTTCTCGAGACGCGAATTCGACCACTACCTCAGCACCACTCACACCAAGCGCTCTCCAAACGACCTTTTCCCCGCATTCTTCGCTCTCGATAGATACCTGAAACAGCGCCCAGATGACGCATCCGCTTTACATCTGTTCGGGCTTGTCTGTGAACGCATCGGCCATGTTGAACTCGCCATCGAGCGCACCGAGCGTGCTATTAGCATGCTTGAGGCGGCGTACGAGGACACCGAAGACCTGGATATCGAGCGGCAATTTATAATCGCCAACACGACCGTCGCGCGGCTGCGCCTCGCTGTGCAAGACTACGAAGGTGCCCTCGGCTCCTTCCAGAGCGCTCTGGGGCTTCTGCCAGAGGAAACGGAAGATAAAGTGCTGAAATCGCAATGTCTCTTCGGGTCTGGTCTCGCAAGTTTCAAGTTGGGTACGCTGGACGCTGCCATCGAGAATTTTGAGGCGGCGCTCGTTGCAGCGGGCGATGACTTGCATATGCGTGGTCATGTCACCGTGCTGCTGGCTCAGACGCTCTGGGCCACGGGGACAGAGGAGGGACAGGAAGCTGCAAAGTCACAGCTTTTGGACTGGTATATGTGGTTATTATTTTTCTGTGAAAGTCTCGCTGATCAGTGGGGAAGTATCACCCAGGACCCAGAGAACCTGACGGCGATCAACGCGCTCGCAGGTATGGGCATTCTAACCAACGACGATAGCCTGATCGACGCCGCCTTGTCTGAACTCATTTCGCTTCCACTCGACCTCCGCCACAAGCGCGATCCAAGACGCGACTTTTCATACATCCTGATGCAGCACCATCTAGGACAGGTAAATCAATCTTTTCTCCATTTTACGTATATCCCACGTATCCCACCTCAATTCATGCTGCTCGCCTTGCTGCTGACTCACTTAATACATCACTGTATTGGTACGATGACGTGTCCTTTCTTATCCTGCAGGGAAACCTCGTGGCAGCGTTGAGCCGAGCCCAAAAGGCCGTGCACGCTGAGCCCGCCCGTGAAGATGCTCGGCGCGCACTGGCCACCTTGTTACTTCAATGTGGCGAACCTGCCGTTGCGCGAGCCGTCATTTCCCAAGGGCGCGATAGCGACATGGGCGATTTGCGCAAGTCGATTGCGCTGCGGGCAGTCGCGACCGCACTTTCTGAAGATGAAGGGGATCGAAGGGAAGCGTGGATTATAGCGCAAAAGGGCGTTATGTTGGCGCCTTGGGACCGTAGGAGCTGGCAAATCTTAGCATACGTGAGAAGTCGCCGTTGACTTGTACTTGTCCTTGTACTCGAAAAATGTACCTTTTTGTCCTGTTAAAACTCCTTTGGATCGCCGACGCGCAACTTCAGATGATATACGGAGTTGTGAAATGAAGGGTGCTGAGATTATAAGTGGCAAATGTACTTCTATCCCACCTCTACAAAGACTATACTGTATGTGATAACAGCTCGGGAAACCATTATCTAAAAGAATATCCCACTGCATGACAATGGGCAGGGTCGACTGGAAGGTAAACAATGAAGGATCAAGCACACGAACCTACATCTTGCCCAGTGCACTCTGGGCTACGAGGGCAATACGCCTGCTAACGGGAGTACCTTCTTCAGTCCGATCGACGGTTGTGAGCCACCAGCGGAGGTGGGCCTTCAGTGCGGCGGTATTCGCACCGTCAGTCAAACTAGGGGTGGTCAATCAGACTCTACTTGCGGAGCGGAACAAAATGCACGCACATTCCGCGCTCTTCAAGAGCCTCAAGCAGCTCGGGTTGCGTCAACCGATCGCCCATCCCATCCTTTACTAGAAGCGTGTCGTCGGCAAGTATAGACTTCATATGCCGTTCGATCCTCTTCCTACGCCTAAAATCGGGGCCCCACGTTGAAAGAGACAGGAGCCTGCATCGAAAAAGAGTATGTTTCAGCATTCCTCTCAAATAGAGATAAAAGAAATCTGACTTGCCCGCAGAGGGCGATGCCGGAGACAGTGTTCGGCAGCGACGAGGCCAAGGCACCTGGACCTGCCTTGTATACGTCTGAAAACTCATCACGCATTGTTTCTGCGAAAGTACGCTGCTTCTCGCGGCGTTTTGCATCGATTCGTTCGCGTTGAGAAGCCAAAATGCACGTCGACGGAAGCATGCCAGGCGCATATAGCACGATGAGCGGGATAACTTCCTCGAGAACGAGAACAATCGCAACGAATGGTACAAGTCTTTGAGAAATGGAGGGTGAGAATACGAATAGCAACCGATGAGGGATGAAGGGACTACCTCGCAAGATCACTCTTGTTGGTTTGAATAAACCGAGATTCCCAGCGAGACAGCGGTTCGCCACCGGCCTTCACCCGTGCCTGGATATCTTTGGCCTGCTTGCGATGGGCAACAACCATCTTGAGACCTTTGAAGTAGAATTTCTGTAATAAGGCAGATATAAGCGCCGATACCACGTTGAACGAGACCAACGAGACCAACGCACAAAAAGTTCCTTAACCTGGTGCCAAAAAGTCGCAAGCTTGCCGGCATCTGGAGGTGGGCGCGCAAGGATTCCATGAATATATGCGTATTTTAGGTCTTCTTTCACCCCCTTGGTCAAAGAGTCGGATGATTTGGCAGTAACTGGCGTAGAGTGAGGCGGGATCATGGTGTTTGTAGCCGACGGTTGCTTCCCTTTGGGTGTGAGGGAGATAGAGGGAGCTATTGGCGGTTTCATGGGACCAGGCCTTAGTTCAACCTTGTGTTTCGGAGGAGCGGGTGGTATCGTGTGGTCGCTCGAAGCATCTTTGGACTTTGATGTGGTGGAATTGGGAGTGGAGAAAGAACGCGCAGGGAGAAAGAAAGACTGTGGATATGTGGTTCTCCGACGCAAGGGAAGGCTGCCGCTACTTGAAGTGGTGGATTTTCGTGCCACGGATGTGCTACGAATTGTCCTGACGAAGTCGGCATGATGACGATATCTGCAAAAAAACATTAAAATTTGCTCTGAGCATAATGGGCCAAAATTGAAGACGGGCCTGTCAGCTACGCTGTTTCGTCCCAGTGACCTCAACAACATTCAGTTAAAACTTGTTCACTCGCACCGCGCGTTTTCGGCCACGGCCCCGGCCACATTCTGCTTACGCGAGAGGACACAACTGCCGTTTTGTTCACGTGATCTTCACGAATATAATGATGTCATGCATCTGCCTTATCTTTCTCGTGTCTCGCTCTCGCCCTCTTTATCATGACTGGTCGAACGAACCTCTCATCATCGGCTTTCGTCTTCGACACAGAAAACACTTATCAAAAGGCAACTCTCGCACACCTTTACCGTAATTCCTCCATCATCAAAGTCGCTTCCTTCATCTCGGCACCTCCGCCACAGGTTCGCGTTTACCTCCGCGACCTTGCATCGGCTGCCAATAGCGCAGCCAATGAAAATTCATGTGGTAGCGTGCTTGCGGGCCAAGGAAGCGATACCGATGAGTTTGGGGACATCTGCGTTTGGCTCGGAACAGGACCGTACAGCGAAGGACATGAACTCAACGTCCTTCGCGCGTTGAACTTGTCCGAGTCAGACTCCACCCGACAGGTGCGTTGTCGGCCCCACTTCGTTTACTTGCTTGAAGCTCATCTCTTTGGCAGATAACTTCTGACCAATTGCAACCATCAACGTCACTTCCCTCAAACTTTCAACTCCTCCACATGAACGAGTTTACCAAGCTATCCGTTCTTTTAGCGAAGCTGCAAAACAAATATTACTTCCGAGTGGGCGGTGGCTCGGGTAGTACGGTTGTACACTTCCTCGTCGGTCGTCTTTCAGAAGGGAATTTGTCTGGCTGGGTGGCTTTGGTCGGTGTTGGCGTTGCACTTGAATAGGGTATTCAATGATTGTTCTATTTCTGGCCTGTGACTTATTATTTATTGCTGCTGAAAATGCTCTATTCACATCTACAGTAGTGTCCCATGTGCCTATCCGTTGGTTGTTAAGGGGTACATGTGTAATTGAAATCCCACTCGCAGCCTATACACTGTGGTGGAATTATACCGAGATGCTTTAGCCTAAACAAAGAACTATACTCGTACAACTACGTTGGCATACCGTTTCTTAAATTTTCGAACTTGCTCCCTTCGTAATGCAACCAATTCGGCTGTCTGTCGAGCTCTCCCATCGCTTCCTTCACCACCCGTACGAGACTCCGCCCAGGCTGTGCCTCCTTCCCGTGGCCGCCTTCCATGCCCTCCCTCGGCGCACCTCCCTTGTCACCACTCAACTCCCAGAACATGCTACCTCCCAAACCCTCTCGCGCGATATACTCGCCCTTCCAACATGCGACGGCTTCATCGTCAAAGCTAATCATCTCCTTACGCCCATAATCATAACTCCAGCTCGCCATCAGATGTTGGTCGCGCAAAATGTAAGACCCTGGAAGAGGGAGGGCGCGGTAGTCATAGACGCCTGACTCCCAACTTCCCTGGCCAAGGCCTGAGAAGGGTGAGCCTGGTCCGTCGGTGTTGAGGAAGGAGCGGCCATAGAGGGGCACGCCCAGAATGATTTTATGGCGGGGAACGCCCCGTGAAATGTACCACTGGACGGCCTGTGAGGCGTTGATGGGATCCCCGAAGACGTTGGCCTGGTGGTTGGCTACCTTGTCCCACGAACCAGCTAGCTCGGCTTTTAGCGATGCAAACGAATGATCAGAAGCAACAAATGCTGACAGAAATCGTATGCCATGAGGTTCCAGAAGTCAAGCAATGGCACCATCTCTCTGATGTGCAGCTTGTGATAGTTGTCCGGTCCACATGGGGCTGCAATCTGTCAAGATCAGAGAGGCAAGTCCCTCGGCTTGTAGCGATAGCGCTCACTGTCAATAAGAAGCGACAGTTTGCATGCTTCCGGCGGGCGTGCTCGTCCAAGGCCGCCCTCAAACTACGCAGTAGCTCCACATAGCCTCTCGCTTGTGCATCGTCTTGCGGATACTCGTAATCCACATCCAGACCGTCCAGACCGTAATCCTCCACAAGTTTCACCGCAGATCTGACGAACTCTGCACGGCATGCGGGCGACACGACCACTGGGTGGAAAGACGGCGAATAGGTCCACCCACCGATAGAAAGCAGAAGCCTGAGGTGACGATGTTGCTTCTTCAAGTTGTATATCGCCTTGAAATTGCCATAAAGATTTGTGCCCGAATCGGACCAGGAATCGCCCGGGTAGTGAATGTCCTGATCCGCCCAAAGGTCAGAGAGGAAGACCTCTCCGGTGTTAGCACGGACGTTCGCAAAGGCGTAAAGTATGTGACTGCATGGAAGAATGATACGTTTAATTCTCATCGTTACCAGGGCAATGAGGGTTTGAAAATGTCGTGACATACGTGAGGTCCTGAACTGGAATCGAAGATGGGGGAAATTTGCGCCCATATATGCCCCTACATTAGACTGTTGGCAGCTGATGCGGGGATTAAACATGATCGTGTTACTGACCAGTTCACAAAGCTGTAGCGATATTAATTTAGATGCTGATGCATATATTAACTTGTCTCAACAAATGAAATGGTGAACGTACTATCCGACGCTATATTTCCCATGAGGCATGACCATTCCTGTCTCGGTTCCTGTTTCGTTCTTTGGGAGAGTAGGATCTTCGATATCCTCCTGCGAAAGTGTCGTTGGAGTAGCAGATGAGGTTGATAGCGAACCTATCCGGGCATGCGGGACGGTCCACGGCCCTAATTTGTATAATGACGCAAGCGCGAGGAAGCTAAAGGGAAGAATAAATGCAAGTGTAATAATGCGATATTTGCGGGAACTGGTATGAGTTGTTGATGGAAGATTTGTCTCCTGTATCCGCAACGGGTTCATGGTAAGCAGTTGAAGACATGTGAGTGCATCTAACACTGTGCTGCTACGAGGCCCCTCCTCTCCTCTCGTCTGTCTACCCTCACGGTGTTTGAGCCATACTGTACACGTGATTAGCTTAGGCTGAAATTTATTTTTTTCTTTCTCATTTCTTCTCTGCTACAAACCCCATTTCGTTAGACCGGCCTCACTGCGTGTTTGCGCCGCGCAGTCTCAGAGACGCAACATAGAGGCGCCCACTGCCAACTAAACCGTCGCGTGTCAAAGTCTGGGTCAAGGGCCTCCTTTGTTCTTTCTACCACTAGATTCTACCATTCCTCAAACCTCAAAAAGGCTACAGATCCTTGCCGTTGTTGTTGTACAATCGTTAACGCCCCGCATATAGACTATACCACACCACACAGCAATGAATACCTCATCATTTCCTCCATTGTTTGATTCTCTTCGATCTGCACCTACAGGTCCCGGTACGCACCATAGCGAAACCACCCCATCGTGATAGTGATTTCTCATATGATGTAGATGCTAAGGCAGCCGCAGATAAGTTGGCTCGGGAAATCTCTAAGCAGGGGTTCTCCTCCTTCCAGTCAGTTAAAATTACTTCGTCCGTATCTATGATTCGATAAAGTTACCCTTAGTGACGACAAAGTGATTGAGACTATGCACAAATTCGCCACCAACAAGGCGTCCGGTTACGAACGTGAATCTGCGGCAATGGCGTTCCAATCCTTTGCTGCTGTTCTTGGCCCTCCCGCCGCGCCCATCCTTCTGCCCTCACTTCCGACTCTTTTTGATCTGTATATGGACAAGGGCGAAGTTGTCCGCCAGGCCGCTGCTGGGGCAACGAAAGCAATATTGAAATTGTCTCCTCCGGAATCTACTCGGTCAGTCTTCAAAACTCTGGAGGGTGTCATAGAGAGCGGGAAGTGGCGAACAAAAGTAGGTGCACTCGACGCCATGAGAACTTTCGTTATTGGTGCCGAAGAAGCTGTTGCCACTGAGCTCGCTACTACCTTGCCTGCTGTTACCGCAGCTATGCATGACACGAAAAACGAGGTGTGCAGCACATCGATCATTCATTCAATGTCCGCTGAGAATCCCCCAAGGTCACCTCTGCAGCTGTCAAATGCGCGACTGCACTGTGCACAACTCTAGCTAATGCGGATTTGGCACCGCACATCCCAATACTCGTGAAGTGCATGGCCGATCCAACCTCTGTTCCGCTATGCATCAAGTCCTTGTCAAATACAACCTTCGTTGCCGAAGTAACTGCACCCGCCCTCGCTGTTCTCGTCCCTCTTCTTACACGCGCACTGAATGATCGAAGTATGGAGGTCCAGCGACGGACCGTGGTCGTCATTGACAACCTAGTCAAATTGGTCCGCGACCCTGTCGTGGCTGCGACCCATCTGGGTCCCCTGGTAGATGGGGTAGATAAAATTGCGAAGGGTGCCGCATTTCCTGACGTCCGTCATATTCATTTTTGAATACCAGTCACTGATCTTCGATCCACCCTCAGGTCCGCGCTTTCGCAGAAGGTGCACTGAACACGTTGCAGAAAGCTGGCGCGTCGTCAGAGGACAATGCCCTACCTCCACGGGACGTCATAGCTGAAGTCGCTGTAGCACGGAAGGCTCTTGCTGAACTTTTCCTAGAGCGGGCGGGTGGAGACACCCCTAGTTCGCATTTAGCACAGGATCCTTATTTGGCCGTGGTCCTCAACTTCACAGCGTCTATTGTAGCGGACCTTGTCCATGCTAAGAAATTTGTGGACAAAAACATTTGGCAGCGTTGTGTTGGCTTGTTTATAGCGCCTTGGTTGCTAGACCATACCGATAGTGGTGCGGCGTTTGCCGAGTCGGTTTGCAAACACTTTTACGATATCGAAGAAGTCAGTTTTTTTTACAAGACCTTGTCGTACAATTCACCATATCTTACAGGCCAAGCGCACACCCATTAACAATGGCGCCGCAGAAGAGGGCGAGCTCCTCTGCAATACCATCTTCTCCTTGGCCTATGGTGCTCTTCTCCTTCTATCCCACACAACTCTCAAGCTTTACCGTGGGCGCCGTTACGGTGTATTGGGTGCGAACGGAACTGGGAAGTCAACTCTTATGCGCCAGTTACGGGACGGAAAAGTAGAGAACTTTCCGCCTCAGGATCAACTACGCTGTGTAATGGTCGAACATTCACTGCAAGGTGAGGACACATCGCTGTCCGTAATAGACTTCATTGCGTCAGGTGCGCTCTACTCCCTTTACTCAGGGAGAAATCCTCTAAACAGCCCACACTGCGTAGATAAAGCCCTGTCGCACGTACCGCGCGACAAGATTCGAGAACAGCTCTTAGAAGTCGGCTTTGACAGCTCACGTCAAAACGAGATCGTCGGAGGCCTATCAGGTGGTTGGAAGATGAAGCTCGAACTAGCGAGAGCTATGCTGTATAATGCTGATCTTTTACTGCTTGACGAGGTTCGCTTTCCGATTGTGACATAGTCATCCATGTGTGTTGACCTCTTGCTCCCATCCCATCTAGCCTACCAATCATGTATGTGACTTGCATTTCTGGCAGAGCAACATCGTTCTTATTGTCTAATTACAGTTGGACAGGGCCTCCGTGGCCTGGCTGGAAGAATATCTTATTGTACATACCAATGTCACGTGTTTGATTGTCAGTCATGACTCTGGGTCAGTCAACACGATGATCTCTGTATTGCCGTGCCTTAACAGCGTTCGCAGATTTTTAGACAATGTAACAACAGACATCATACACTATGAGGACAAAAAGGTTTTTATTGCATTATTTCCCATGTCGTGACGACTCACAAAGGCACTGCAGCTCGTATACTATACCGGAAACCTTTCAAAATTCACTGAAATCCATCCGGAGGCCCGGTCGTATTATACCTTAGCCGCTACTTCAGTCAAATTTTCTTTCCCACCCCCGGGTTCTCTTATGGGCGTCAGGAGTAATACTCGTGCCATCCTCAAAATGAATAATTGTACATTCACGTATCCAGGAAAGACGACTCCTAGCTTAATAAACATCAGCTGTGCCCTATCGTTATCAAGGTTCGGTATTTAGTCAGCATGTAGTCATGTCGACTTGCTAACAAATCATGGTAGTCGCGTAGGAATAATCGGTCCCAACGGAGCGGGGAAATCCACTCTCATCAAGCTTCTAACTGTCCGTTTCTCCGTGCATTGCGTATATCATCCCTAAAATCTGCCTAGGGCGAAACGGAACCTCAAATAGGAACCGTTACCAAGCACCCTTCCTTGCGAATAGGATACGTTTCGCAGCATGCGACGCATCATATTGGTGAGTTCGTCCGCGATCGATCTCCCAGACTCCCCACTCATTACCTCGATCCAGAGCGCCATCTAGAGAAGACGCCGATTCAGTATATCCAGTGGCGATTCCAGGACGGGCATGATCGTGAGTTCTCCGGTAGCTGCTCTAATGCTGCACAGCGCATTGTTCTTCTTTTAGGCGAGGTCTTGGAAAAGGCTACCCGTGCTTTGACCGACGAAGATAAGGCACTCCTCGATAAGGATTTCGTCGGCAAGAATGGTCAGCGTAGGAAACTCGAAGTTGGTGTCATGTCATATTCTTGTTTGTACATTGCAACTGAACGCACTGCATGTAGCTTATCATGGGTCGCCAAAAACTGAAGAAGTCCTTCCGGTATGAAATCAAGTGGAGAGGTCTAGATCATAAGTTCAACACATGGATCCCACGCGAAGAACTTCTCGAAAAAGGTTTCCAAAAATTGGTTTCTCAATTCGACGACTTGGAGGCATCGAGAGAAGGCGCTGGACAACGAGACACTTCTGCTCAGATTGTTCGAAAACATCTCGAAGACATCGGTTTGGATGGCGACATTGCCCAATATAATGAAATCGCTGGTCTCTCCGGTGGTGAGTAGCGGTTGCGCAGTTGTTGAGCAGCTATCCAAGTATTGCTTTATCCGTTTAAGGTCAGAAGATCAAGCTCGTCATCGCCGCGTGTCTCTGGAATAACCCCCAGGTACGTCTTTTGTTCGAATAACCTGGTGCCTGGTTCGGCTTAAAGGTGGCGAAAGATATGTGTGCTCGACGAACCGAGCAACTTTTTAGATAGAGAAGCACTCGGCGGTCTGGCTGTTGCTATCCGCGACTGGGCGGGTGCCGTAGTACGTTTTCTCTTTACTTCCTCTTCAAGTTGCCGACCGATGCGACCGAAATGAGGTTATAATATCCCATAATGAAGAATTCGTCAACGCTCTGTGTCAGTATGACACGACTCGGAGTCTCCACTTTCATACGTGCTAATCGCTGTTGCAGGCCCAGAAATCTGGAATATTTCAGAAGGTCGAGTAACCCATAAGGGCAAGGCGGCCGTGGTTGAAGACGCCTTTGCCGATGTCAAATCGCCAAGGGGTAGCGCCTCGAACACCCCAGTACGCTCAAGGGTCCAAAGCCCTGCAGCATCTGCCTCTGCGACACCCGCAGCAAGCGGTGCGGAGGATAAGGGCGCAACTTCTGTCCCTGTGGGAAGAAAGAAAAAATTGACACGCAATCAAATGAAGGTGCAGGAAGAGCGGAGGAGGCAGAGGAAGCTGAATTGGTTGCAGTATGGTGGCCCCAAGCCAGAGGACACGGACGAGGATTGATGCCAGAATCAATTACCATAGTTGGATAGTCTGGCCACGTGCAAATGCCCTCACGTTATGTGTGTTTTCAGCACGATGACTTTATTTTAAGGGCACACAATCCATGCATATTCATAAATTTTGCCTCGCTCTGGAAATGAGATCGTTGATCGATAAGGTTTTTTCCGTGAACGTGGTAGCGGTGAGGACTCGAGGGTCGCTTATGCGGAATTTAATCCCTGGCCTCAAGTGCGTGGATCAGTGCACGCTGAATACTATATTATGTATGACCTAGCCCGATGCGCACGATAAGGCTGTGCGGGTTCTCTTGCGTAGGTTTCATTTTATTATTTGTAAAAGACCATATGAAAGCCCATTTTTGTACGCTGTGCTGCTAGAGGCGGGGGAAGCGACTTGACAAATCCTGAATCTAAATCACTATGGTTTCCTTTTTGAGATGTAGTAGTTCGTGATCGTAGCTTGTCGCGGTGTCGCCTAGTACGTGAGGCCTCACACCTAAGACCTGCGCTGCAAATCCCAACAGCAACCTTGGCCTCGATGATGCAACGCATGTTTGTAATGATGGCTCAGGTTCGGGGTCTGTTTTTTTTACGAACCCCATCCGCCATGCGTCGTTATCAACACTGCATAGAGCATATTCAGCTATCTTGGCATCCATCCCCGGACGGTGGTCTATGCCAGTCAAATGTGGCAAGGGAGATTTGCACCTGCTCGGCGGTATACGTTATTGTAGGGGGGAATCGAATCTACCCCTTACCCACCTGACCGCCGACCACCCCGAAAACTGCACCCGCAACCGCCGCCGTTACTCGGATTAGGTCACCCAGCGTTCCGCCTTCGATGTTCGACATTGATGGCTTTGAACGCTCAAAATGTGTTGCCATTCTTCTCTGGGAGATCGTATTCCCACCACCTCTCGTCCCTTGTTGTAACTATCTGTCCGGTCGGTGCCGCTAGACGAGCAAGGGCGTGGCGTTAGTAGGGTTCCGCTGCATCTCATCCAAGTTGCGTGCGGGCTTGTCTCAATAAAACAAAACCCGACTTCTCGTTCCTCCCCCCTCCCGCCGCTCGCCCGCCCGACTTCCTTCTCGAGGGAGCGCAAAGTAGTAATTTAGAGATGAATATGAAATTGAGGCGCTTTCATTTTCATCGTGATGGTATACATCATTTCACGAGATTGGTTCAGACTAACATATCGACTAAGTAGTAGGTATTACCGCGCGAGCGACTACCCTTTTTCGGGACGCCACTCCTACCTGTGGTCCCAAGTACATCCAAATTCGACCTCTTCCTAATTTTTTTTTTTCAAATGAACCATATTAATGATGCCCCGATGTTTAATGTTGCGCCATGGACGTTGCAACAGGCTGGTTCCCAGCCTCCTCTGGGCGTTTGGCCTCTCCGACGCGCCGTCATGTTCTGACTGGTGACCCGCACTTTACGAGATTTGTTCATGTCTCCGTAGGCGCCGCCCTCTCTCGGCACTCTGTGGAACTGAGTATCGTGTATGGTCGACTGGTGTACATACAGTCGTCCCTTGAGTGCCAGTTAAGTACGTGACATGGCCAAACTCCTCAACGTAGTTTGTCTTTTGTCATTTCACAACCTGCACAAGTAGTTAGCACATGGACAATTATAGAGAATACCCCCTCTTTGCATTTCACAAATCCCGGTTCCTGTTTGTGGCCGAGCTAAGTTTAATTGGATGTGATCCTGACTCAACCCTTCACCGTGAATGGTCAAAGAATGGAACGTACAATGGACGTGATTTCCAGCACTGTACACCCTCGCGATGGAGGGGTAATTTCGCAGTTCGCCGTGGAACCTTCTAGGTCATGGGACTTGGCAAGCAGTGCAATCATATCGGAAATTGTTTAGATGACGCACTGCGTCAAAGTATGGTTCAATAGGATAGCAACGTACAGTAGCGTAGGAAAACGGACACAGGAGAGCATATGCAGTGACAAATACATGCCGATTGTAGAGTGGGATCCAATATAATATAACGTGATGTAAAGGACGAGGCAATCTAAGGGAACGTCTACACGGAAAGGGACACAACAGCGTCTGAAAGAGAATGGACAAAAACAACATAATGAACCGGAGATGAGCGAAGAACGGGGTATGACACTAGCACATAGTAACGTATTGGATTCTCAGAGCAAACCGAAAGAAGACTGTGCCCACGGGATACCAGTTCCCGAGCGCTGTCCTACGTGATATGGTTTAATATCTGCGGCTTTGGCTCGGCCAGAGCCCGGCGGGGTCCATATTGGCGGGGGTTCTCCCGCGATGAGGTGATGGTGTCTGCCCCGACCTGACCATGGGAGCCCCAGGAGAACGAGAGGAGTACGGGCCAGCTCGTTCAGGCGTTGGACTCATAAGAGCCGGGCTGCCATGATACCCCCCAACAGGAGGGGCAGGCGCGGGGTCAGGCACAGGCATCGAAATAGTTGAAGGGTTGCTAGAAGAAGAGGTCGTGCGCCCTCCTTGCCGCATAGATTGCCTCTTGTTCTGAAACCTGAGGTAATGACCGACTATATGAGAAACAATGAAAGACCTATAGACAAAAGGCGTATGCCAACCAAATTTGTACACTGCGCGCAGACATATCCAGCTGCTTCGCTAGTGCGGCACGTTCTTCTGTCGACGGGAAAGCAGTACGATTATAGGTAGCATTAAGCACTTCTAATTGACGGGCATCTGCACGCTTGCGTTTCTTCTTTATAGTTGGCTCTGCAGTCTCGGTTGCCTGTTCATAATCTACAGGTGACATTGCAGGAGCGGCACGGGCATAGGGAAGTGGCATATTGGTTCGTGATGGCATGTTGCGTTCCACAGCATGAGAGGCATGACTCATTGACATAGACTGGTGATAGTGCGGATTAGGTGGTGCAGCGACGGCTGCAGTGCTTCGAGAAGAACCATGGCTCGATGGGTAGCCAGCGGGCGCAGGGTGTTGCTGATATTGCGTATAACTCGATGTAGGGGGGTATACTGGATGCGGCGAGCGCCGGTCGCTTATTGTGGGTGGTATCTGAAAATCAGTATTATGAGACGGTGGGTAGTACTGCGATCCCTGCAATCTGTCGTCCCGCGGGACATTCAAGGGCGCGAGTCGTCGAGGGTCGGCTGAGATAGGAGACGAGCCTCTATTGTGAGTGTGAGACGAGCCGTATGTCTGACTATTAGGGTATCTTGCGTCGGAAAGGTGCTGATACAAAGGATAATTAGCGTATTCAGCTTGCGTTTGCTGCTGAACAGAGGGGTCTTCGCATGAAGGGTCAGAGAACGAGGGAGCGGCGTTCAGTAGCGACCAAAGTCACGTACAATAGGATTGCTCGTATGGCGGAGTAGAACGTTGTTGAGTAGGATAATGGGTTGAATAGTTGGCGGGCACTATGGTGGGAGGTTCGAAGATTGAGTTCTCATGTGTCAAAGCGACATTAAACGACAAACCTGGTGAGTTATAAGTTGGGAAAGCTATTGTGAGTGGGGGCAATGTAGTCCTACCCTGTCCCGAGAAAGACGAACCACTATGAGAATCACCACCAGTGGGGTTCATTCTCGACGACGACCTTCCATAACTATTGTAATTGTGGTGGGACATAGTAGCTATTACAGAAGGCAAAGAAAGAATTGTAATGTAGTGTGAAGGTGCTGAATCCAGTGTGAGGATTTGGTTTGGGACTTTATACCCAGGACCACGTGGGTTTTTAAGTTAGCTACTTGAACAGTCGAGGCAGTGAGGAGATTTAGCCTCGAGGTATACTCTCCGTGGTGACGGATTCAACGTGTGCGAGTTGTGGGATGCGAAGCTCGAATCCTGCGGATTGACAACGTGCAAGGTAGCTGTGCAATAGGGTAGGGTGAGGAAATGGGCTGGGGGATGGAATAAAACGAGTTGTGTATGAAGGGGGGAAGCCCGGCATCTGGTTCGTCATTCTAAAAGTCGATCTGGCTTCCCCAATGCTTGGTATTACGACACGATGAGATCTCCGGAATGTGCATCACAAAGCGGCACCTTGGACGGGTTCCTTGAGGGCTGGCTTGCACGAAGGACAGGAAAGTTGCGTGGCCAGGGACCCGTTTCTGACCAAAGGGACGGCTTCGTTTAGCCCTGTGATCGGCACGGACCAGGAAGGTGAAGTCGCCGTTTGCGGACTCGGGGCAGTCAAAAAAATAAACTAGCTGTATCTGGGCAGGTATTCGCCCGACCGGATTGGGTAGGCCAGAGGGCAACACATCGTCGCAACCGAGAGGTGTTGCTACTGCTTAGGCACGAAAAGTGAAGAAATTACGATTCCATTGAATGAAAAATTACGGCTGCAATAAGCACTGAGTCAATTGCAATTGCACGCAACTTTGAAACGGACGCAATCGAACCGAATCGCCCACAGGCTGAGGCTGAGGCTGAGACTGCAACTGGGCAAGGCGGTGTTGGTGCGCAATAATATGAGCACGTGTTCCCCGCTGCCTCAAGGCACTCCCACAGATCTCATGGCTCATGGCTCACGGCACGGCTGCCTCAGTCAGTTAGTCACACTGCGCTGGTGGACTCCGAGTCCGGCCTCGGGCCCCAGGGACTTTCTCCTTCCCCGCTTGTGATCACCTCCTTCTCTCTTCCCTCGCCCCGATGGCCTGTAGACCTTCGAGACCTTTGCCCACCCCTCCTGGTGCCACCCATATTTACTCTCTTCCTAATCCTTATCAAAGTCCCCTTCCCCATCCCCCGTATGGTCTCCCTGGCCCGTCCCTTTCGAGTCCGCTCCTTGACGACCCGCCAGCTGCTACATTACGTGGAGGCACTCTACTACACAAGGGATTTTACGATTTATTAGCTCTAATTCCGACTCCATCGCCCTCTCGATTTCTCTGGGGAGCGAGCGCAGATCCTGCTCTAGATGTGGTAGCTGGTCCCAGATACGAAGATTTACCTGGGTCCAATGATGCCCCTGGCGGTAAAGCTGCCGTGCCTGCTGTCAGCTTGCCGTCTTCCGGCCCCGTGTCGCCGAAGAAGGGAAAGCGAATTAGCAAAGATAGCATATCAAAGCCTAGGGATTTTGTGTACGTGTGCGATCGTTGCACCTCTCCGTCTTTTAGCCTCAACCTGGGCCAGCCATTTAGTGCATGCATCTGACGCCGATCAGGCGGAGGCCCTTTTGACTCGTTGGGGTCCTGATGGCCTTGGCAAACTGGGCGGTGAGCGTTCCTCTTCCCGGAAAGCATTTGCCTTTTCCTAATAATCTCATCATTTCTGTCAGACCCACGTTGGGCTATTCCCATCAAGGCTCGAATACGAGAGGCGAACCAAGCTCGCGCTATTAACGAGGTCGTTAGTGCATTCAAGCCGGAGCACCGAACAACGAATGGAGAGGAGACTCCTTTACGTGTGGTCAATGGGATTAGCACCCAAAGTTCCTCGATGATTACCATAGCTGCAAGAGAGAATGTACGCCTCTCTATAACTGAGGGCGTTTCTGGCCGTCCCGGCAACTCCACCATCAGATGGGGGGGCGGTCTTGTGGCTCACCCCGAGCAGGAAGTTGAGGACGACTCCACTCCGCAGCTTTCCGAAACCGACACTCCGTTACCCGAGCCTAGAAGAGTTATTACACCATCCTTAGCAACGTTGGAGAAGGCTGTCTCGGCTAGGATATACTTCGAAAATCTCTATTTCCCTTTGCTTCGCCAACCACCTTCTCGCGAACAACGACGGCTAGCTATGGAAAAGGATATGCTAATCATGGGTTTGCCCGAGCCCCGGAAAGAGCAACTCCGTGCTCGCTGGCGTCAGAATGAAACAGATTACCTTCGTGAACAGCGTCGCAAAGTTGACGTTAGCGCATTCACTAAATTAAAGACCATCGGTCACGGTGAGTAGGCTGCTAGGTCCCTCGATTGTGGGCATACAACCAAGCTGCTGCGTGCCAGGTGCATTTGGCGTTGTTTCTCTCGTGAAAGAACGGGCTACTGGCAAGTTGTTCGCTATGAAACAGGTGCGTGCCTTCCATCCTTTGTGAAACGTTACCTTGATCGCCACGTATGCCCGTACAGTTGCGCAAGACGGATATGTTAAGGAAGGGCCAGGAAGGCCACGTTCGCGCTGAGCGTGATGTTTTGAAATCTGCATCACTTGTAAGCTCACCGGGAGGCGCCGAATGGATTGTGAGGTTGCATTACAGCTTCCAAGACAGGGACAATTTGTATCTGGTACGTGTTGCAGTCTCCTATGCTACCGTTTACCTCACGGTCTCATATCTGGAAGGTCCTTGAGTACATGGGTGGAGGCGATCTCCTCAATTTACTAATTGAGAGGGATACTTTTCCGGAAGACTTCACTCGTTTTTACGTCGCAGAGGTGCGATCCTCCATTATAATACTGGATCGAACACTGAATCTGTCTTTATAGATGGTTCTGGCCATAGAGTCCTGTCATACATTCGGTTTCATTCATCGCGATGTCAAACCAGATGTGCGCTCTGTCCTAGCCGTCTCAGATGGCTGGATTTAATGTCGCTGTTCAGAACTTCTTATTTGACGTCGAAGGACACATCAAACTAAGCGACTTCGGTTTGGCGTAAGTTATTTCATCACCTGGTTGTGTTGGCCAACTCTGAATTCATTCATTCTATTACAAGAACTGATCTACATTGGGCCCACGACACCTCATGTTCGTAGCTGTTTTCCTTTTCAGCTGAGCGGGTATTAATGCCATTACGCTTAGATTACGAGCAGCAGAGGTTACACCTCATGAGGAAACATGGCATTGACCTGGAAGACAACTCTCTGGGAGACAGCTCAAGAACGAAGCGTTTGGACCGCAAAGACCTCGATGCATTGATGGGCGGGGACGGTCGCGGTGGTATTTTCACCTGGAGAGAAAAGAATCGTAGGAAGGTAAGAGTCATCCTCACGCTCGCTAGTGCCTCATCTCAGCCATTCCATGCGCCTGTCAGTTAGCGTATTCTGTGTAGGTAAAAATATCCGATTGTGGGAACTTATTGCTGACTAAGCACCAGCTGTGGAACGAACTCTTACAGTGAGTAGCATTACGCCAAGTGAAAGACCGTGGGGAACTGACTGCAATTTTGCAGTGGCCCCAGAGGTTATCCGTGGTCAAGGTTATTCATACTCTTGTGATTGGTGGAGCTTAGGGGTCATCATGTTCGAATGCTTGTATGGGTACGTTATTCATGCATACTCTTGGCATCTGTCGACTGATATGACGACCGTTTATGGCATCAAGGTATCCTCCGTTCATCAGCAATTCTGTATGAAACCCCGCGAGTTTTAGATGTAATTCTGACCTCTGGCTCCCACTCCATAGCGCCATCTCACTCGGCAAAAAATTTTGAATTGGAAACAGTCCTTACGTTTCCCCTCGTTGCCGCGTGTGTCGCACGAAGCGGTCGATCTAATGCAGCAATTACTCTGTGAACCCGAAGACCGTTTGGGTTCGCAGACTTCAAGCTCGGTTGTCCGCCCAAATTCTCTGATCGTACAGGCCAGGCGTAATGCTTTTATCACACCATCAGGGGCTACCCGCTCTGTCGACGGTGCCGAAATGATCAAAGTAACGTCATGCTCATGGGAGTATCCCTGGTTTCTGATAGTATTAACATAATTTTGCAGGTACATCCCTTCTTTCGCGGAATCGATTGGGCAAATATTCATCGTTACCCTGCTCCATTTCGCCCCGAGCTGCGCAACCCAGAGGATACCCGACACTTTGACGATGATATACCAGCTGAGGTATGTTGAATTTCTCAAATTCGTCCGAAGGAGGATCCGATCGTTGTGCAGCCACTTGCACCCGCAAATGGTGCTCCCCCAGACGCTACGCGAGATCCACTGCTGCGTGACAAGGTCCATGGACAGGAAATACTGGACGTACGCAAGGCACTAGCATTCGCAGGTTTCACACATAAGAGCCCCCGAGCGATCAGCTATGTCCACGCAGAAAATGCATTTAACCCGGAGCCTGATTCCTATGGTCAAGAAGAGACTGAGAGAGGCCGTTCAATGCTACGCTCGCACCAAGAAATCAGGAAAGGGCGTGCGATTTCCATGTGATTTATGATGACGACACGTGATGATTTACGACTGTTTTTTTCACGAACGACTGACGACTGACGACTGACATGCCCGCTTGTTGCCGGTTTGTGCGTTTTCTGCACGACTCACTTATATTCCCATTCCCCTAGCTTATCACTACCTTAAGAAGGATTTCTACTACTTTTTGTTCTTACAACCTGCGTCCGCGTCGGGGTTGTTTGAATACAGCTAACCTGCGTTTTGATTGTACGATCACATACAACGTGTTCTTGTATTTGTTTTTGTCAGTTGGAATAAAGGATCGATTGGATTCTCATTGGGGATGTCTCACCATAGACAGGCGGCAGCCACGGTGGCTCTGTCGTGTTCTCCAGAACTCCATGCCGACGAGCCGTGAGATCGTGCGTGAGAAGGTGGTCCTCCAAGAGGTTAGTCAAGTATTACTGGGCACCATAGTGCATGTCCCGTTCGCACTGCCTCCACCAAACATGCTACCTGATCTGAGGCAGTATTCGACAACCCCAAATTTACTTTCTGCATGCATTCTACATGCGGTCAACGGCTTATACGATGCAATGGATGGCAACAAAAATCCATCTCGAGCACGGAGGCATTGTCAAGAATATTTATTTACGACACGCTGTGTCAGCGCGACGTCACCAGATCTTAGGTGCCGGAGACTGCCAGTACCAACCTTGCCAATATGGTGTTATGAGCTCGACCGCGCAGCAGGGGGTCCGAGCTTGCAAACTTTACAAAGGGATCGCGCATTGCCGAGAACGTGCATCAGACAAATATTCAAAGCAATACGTACATGTACTGTACGTCGGAGCGCATACAGCAAACCTAACGCTAACTCAGCAAATCAGCGCATGCGCATGCGAGCTCCAGATCGGCATGTGCGTGTGGCTGGATCGCAATTTGCACTTGTATATCCCCATCAACGCGGGGGCGACCTTAACTGCCAAGGGCCAGCATCGGGGAACAGCACAGTGAGTAAGTTACACGGTATATGGTGGTGTTGGGAGGAGGCGCCCGCCCGTTACCAAACGTGTAAGATTCCGCGGTCGTGGGTAAGAGTGACCGAGGTTAGGAGTTGTTGGCATTGGCAATATTCTCGTCGTCTCGGCTATCCACTCCACCGAGTGAGCGCGTAAAACTCTTACACTCCACTCTTTTTTTTTTCACTCTTTTCCTTCATGAGCGCTGCCAACAGTCCTGGATACCATTCAGTTGAGTTGTCCCCGTCGGATGAAAAAGATTCTCCGGATTGGCACGAGGACATTGACCGTGATACCTCACTCTCTCACACGTCGCGTTTACCTCTGAGCAGCAATATGGAACAACCGGCTACGTCAGTGCCAGTGCCCCCTCAGTACGGTGTCTCTCTCGTCGACCTTGCGCAGGCGCAGGGTGCACAATCCACCGATCGCGAAGGCCTTCCATCGCTCTCTTACTCTGAGTCGCACCCACAGAGGCACGATCATTCCTCTAGCCGTCATCAGAGCTGGGATCTGTTGGGGGGAGCCCGCAGATTTGGACAAGCTTACGAGCAGTTCGACTCTCGCCAGGCGAGCCAAGACCATCTGGCATTTGCGGACGGCGATCTCCCCGACTCGAAGGTGAGCTGTCAACTCTTCTGACGTGCATAATGGTGTTAACACGGCACTTTCATGCTTGTGTTATCAAGTTCGTTCGCTTCTATCAATTTCTTTTGAACGCGTCAATTGTGACACGTTGGACTCTGTTCATCGTTCCCATTTTGATCATCCTGTGGATCCCAGGCATCCTCGGTTTCACCGTCTCTCGTAAAGCAACGGTTCGTGGCTCGCTTCATATGCTTCAAAGTCTAGATGCGAATGTATTTCCACAGGTATGGGGAGTGCGTCTCTTATGGTGGAGCGTATGGTTGAGTGTCGCATGGGGTGGTATGATCTGGTGTCCATGCTTGAATGTTCTCATCTCATATCAAATTTTACAGGTTGGTGGGCCTGTCTCGCGGTAGCGTATGTGTCAATCAAATCTCCGAGACGGTTGCGACAGCTTCTCAGGGCGCCTTTTACCTATCTACAGGACGCTTCTTCCCCGCCTTGCTAGGCACACCATCGGCGTTGTTGCGGTCGGCGCTCGCCGTTACATTGGCTGGTTGACAGTTCTGCGTAGGTCTGTGATCATTTTCGTTTTTATTATTGTTCATTTTGCCGACATCAACACCCAAATTTCTCTCAGATACGTTGCCTTGTTCGCTTGGACTTTGACAATTTGGATAGCGTGGGGCCCACTGATAGACACCCAACAAAACAACAAAGCTTCTGATCGAAGCAAGCACGCCATTGATTTCATAGGGAAATTACTCTTTGGCATTTTCCTTTGTTCCGCTCTTTTGCTGTTTGAAAAGTTTTCCATTCAATGGATAGCCTCGAAGTTCCATGAGCGCTCATATGCAGGTTAGGGCATTCTTTGATCTGTTCACGTACACCTTACCTAGCTCCCCCCGTAGAACGCATCGCGGAACAAAAGTTTGCTATCAAGACCCTCACTACGCTATACCGGCACTCGACGGAGTTACAGGAGAGTCCCGACTCTGTGCTTGAGAAGAGCTCCGCGATCAACCCTGGTCGGTTTGTTAAACAAGCCCTCAAAGGTGTCCGGTTTGCAGCGACGACTACCACCACTGCACTTGGAAATGTAGCATCAGAAATTGCTGGCAGGTGGGTCCATCTGATTTTACGAAAGGATCAGAATATTCAAGCGATGAACCTGACAGCTCTTTGCTGCAACCGAACTCACCTCAAGCGATGGTCCTGAACGCATTAGAGTCGACACACAAGACAAAGCTTGTGCGTATCTCAAATGCGGTCTACGTCGTACTTGTCGTAATCGCATAGAGTTCAGCTCGCACGCCGCATATTCTTTTCCTTCCGCAAACAGGGCAAGGACTATATGGTCTTTCAGGACATTTCTCGCCTGTTTCCTTCTTTAGAGGATGCCGATGCTGCCTTCTCGTTGTTCGACAAAGATGGCAATGGCGATATCTCACTTGAGGAGACAGAACAGGCTTGCGGGTCCGTCATAATGCTTCTACTTCTCTGCTTCGGTCATACCTTATCACACGTCTTAGAGAATTCCATAGGGAACAGCTGTCAATTGCGCACTCCATGCGCGATCTTGATAGTGCTGTCGGTCGTCTAGACAACCTATTGATGAGCCTCTATTGCATAGTTGCCATTTTGATCATTGCCGTTACATTGGTAGGTATGCTCTTCTGTGTTTGATTATCATGCATCAATATTTTGTCTAGGAAGCCCAACTCGCTTCGCTGGTCACCGCGACTGGCACTTTGGTTCTCGGTATGACATATCTGACTGAGATTGATACATCTGGACTCATCGCTGTCACCTTGGCAGGTCTCAGCTGGCTCATTGGTGGAAGTTTACAAAATGTTCTCAATTCTATCATCTTTTTGTTTGTACGGCACCCTTTCGATGTTGGCGACTGCATCAATCTTGGTGCCGAAGGGAGTTTTACTGTGAAGGAGATTCGTCTCCTTAGCACCATCCTCTTGGATGGTCACAACACTCACGTGCAGGTGGCAAATACTGTGCTTAGCAACCTCGTACGTCTGAGCGATGTCAAAGTGGCCGAATTGCTCACAGTTTTTTTCACCTGTAGTTCATACAAAATCTTCGTCGAAGCCCTAAGGTATGTTTCATTGTCGGTTATTTTGCTGCTTCGCTAAGATTTTGGGACAGATGTCTGAATCGTTTAACTTCGAGGTTCAATACTCCACGACATTCAAACAAATTGAGAAATTACGTAGTCTGATGTTGGGTTTCGTTCAAAGCGAGCGTAGGGATTTCCAGCCCATTTTTGATGTCGTCGTTGTCGGTATGTACCGACGTTTATTTCACCAGTTCGCATCTAATATAGGTTCGTCGCGAAAGACATACCCGAGCAGCAAAAGATGGAATTGAAGGCCGAAATTATGTACAAGAGTAACTGGCAACAAGGTGGCTTGAAGGGTATGCCTTTTCACGTGGAATGATCATGGGAGATGTCACGGCTGATATTCTCGGGGAACGTGCAGCTACACGGCGTAACAAGTGGGTTTGTGCATTGAAGACTTACCTCGCCGAGGCGAAAATATATGGTCCAAAAGGAAACCCGGATGCTGTAGCTGACCCTCAGCGCTACACAGTTGTACCTTGGGAAGAGGTGCAAGCCAAGGAGAACATGGGCGCTAGTTCTGTGGGGCCTGCCCCGATACCTCACATGCCCTCTGGTGGCTACAATCTCATGAGCCGAAGCGCTATCCTGCGTAAGTTGCCGAGTTGGGTAGATACAATTTTTTGATGTTGACCCGTCTGGGCATAGGGGACGACACAGACGACATCTTTGGGGAGTCGGAAACGGTACGTGACGTATTTCTCGTTTCTCGTTCGGCTGCGTGGAGAGCGGTGCTGATTAATGTCGGGTTACAGACTCACACCCCGCGAAGACCGGTCGAGCCATTGTCAAAGGGGCGCCCGGGCCCAAGCCCATTGGCGGCATCGGTGACCCAACCGCCGCCGCCACCAGCAGAAGAAATTGAGATGATATCGCGGGAGTGATCGCGCCCGTGACAGTATTTCATATTTAACTATGTTTTGAAATATGTTGTCCCTGACCAAAAATACGTGATCAAAGCTCATGTTTAACGTACCTCGATCCACTGCTCAACAGGGTCGGAAATATCATACTGTGCTTTGTTCAAAACTTCTGTTTTTGCCAAAAAGGCAAACGCAGATCATATGAAAAGATCGGGTACAGCCCTAAGTGTAAACAATATGCATCACACGTTCCAACCACTTTGCGTTTGGGGATTTGGGCTGCTCCACCCGGTGTTTCGAGCAGGGCTGCCTGATTCCCAGCCACTGCCTCCTGCACCCCACGCACTGGATGCTGCGTTTGCACCACCCCAACCGCCTGCTGAAGGGGATGCCCCGGAACCTGAGTTACCACCCCATGCTGGAGCCCCACCCGCTGGAGAAGCCCCCCAACCGCCGCCACCGCCGGCGGCGGCACCTGGTGTACCTCCCCACCCTGAGGCTGAGGGGCTAGTAGCCGCTGCCCCATGTCCCCACCCAGTTGCCGCCCTGGGTGCTGGAGCAGTGCCGTTAGCCGGCGGTAGCTGGGTGCCACTGTCGCCAGCACCGAGTGTGTCAAGGTCATTCGGGTCTGATTTGAGCCCGAGAATAAGGTTGGCGAGTTTTGTCTGCAGCTCCGTGAGGCCCTAATATGGGGGGATTTGATTGGACATAACGGGGGGAAAAAATACAGTAGAGTGCATCGGCGTACCTTCATCACAACTTCCTGCGGACCTAAACTTCCGTCTGTCTCCACTTCAAAATAGAACTTTTGGGGTTTCGCTTTGTAATCGAATGGCTCGTCGTCGTGCGGGGGTTCTTCCTCAGTGGCGTTGGCACTTAATGGCCATTCTTTTTTGATGTCGGTTTCGTACCAATATGTAGTGTGCCGCAAGCGGTTGTGAGGGTCATATTCGAACGAAACTGCCGAACACGGAGACCACTTTGCATGCTCCTTTGCTATGCCCTGAAGTACACTGAGCGCCCGATATTTCTTTTGCGGCAATTGGTGTGAACTAACTACCTTTTTTGCAATACAGCGTACTCTGAGTTCTTGGCCCTTCCGGATTTTACATATGAGGATTGGTGGTACAGAAGGGTCGTCTGAGCAACGAAACAATTCAGTACAGTGTGTGCATATGAAGTTGGAATGGAAACGACGCACTCTTCCCCACGGGATGACCAAAATTCTCCGAGCGCCTTGCAATCTCTTCTCCATCATCCACCTCTTCTCTCCAGCCGTATCCTCCACGGGCTACAACATCAAGATGGTTGCTAGTGATGTCCATCGTCCGGTTTTCATTGCAAGCCACGTTCAGAACGAGTTCAATTGAGCAATTTTGACATGACTCCAAGCAGGTGCAATCCTGATGAGCAGCGAGTGTAAATAATGTCCCAAGCATAGGATAGCGCAACACGCACTCGACTATACCGGATTGCTTCGTCGCAATTGGTGCTGACCAAGGGGATCATCCCTAACCTATGAGCAATGAACTCATCTGGTAGAACGGTTGTGTTGGTCTCAAACTCCACCATGTCGATTGCTATGCAGTCCTAAGTGTTCGCATGTGCAGTTCTTGAGAAAAATAACGCACCAACTGTGGGGATGTCCGCCATCATGACCCTCCGGAGAGAATTGGCGAACCTAGGGCCCAGTTGACTTAGAGGAGATCAAGAGAGCGACTCAAAGTTGTAACGCGCACGAGAGATCAACATTTTCGAGGACAAAATTCACGCGGTCTTTCTTGAGCTCTCGTATACGGACGTTAGGTTCAAGGAGATCGTTGACTTGCATTTGTGGTTTGTCAAGTCAAGCGGCCCACCGAGACAAGTTCAAAGTTAACACAGACCGTTCACGTGATCAGGCTGATATGCACGTCTTATGTAATCGATGAAAGTACTGTACAATTTGACTACGGTAAATTATGCAAAGCCGAATCCTTCACCACCTTCGTTGATTGAAAGTAACAATTGTTGTCGAAGCATCTCATAAGACGAATATTGTGGAAGATCGATTTGATTGAAGCCTGGTAGAATGGTATTAGCCTCACTCGATCAATAGAGTTCTTGGAAAAAGAACGTACAAGTATGGGCTTGAGGAAGTCTATCAGGATCACCATATGCTCGGTGAATAGAGAAGCGCTGGGTGCCTTGTACACCCTGCAAATCATTGAATCCGCCCAAGGGCACCCGAGACGTGCCAGTGGCAAAACTGAGCACCTTCGCGCGCTCATCACGACTAAACGACTTCAGCGCACGCCACCACCACACGATGACAGGATCGGAGCTTGTGTACCCATTGTACTCCGTTGCAGAACGCCATTCATCGACGTCAATATCAGGAGTACCGGAAATTAACAGCTCAAGCTCCTTTTCGTTGAACTGAAAGTAGATCGGGTAAGAGTTTGGATAGGACACAGATGCTTAAACGTACGATAGCGATTAGATCCTTTGGGATGATTTCGTAGAAGCCAGAAAGTAGGTTCTCCAATTGGTCTTTGATTGAGACGTATAGTCGATACTGGGCCGACAACTGCACAAACTCCCGCTTGTTGTCAAGTGTCACGGGTATCGACTCTCCATTTTCTTTCAATGGGACGATTTTCGTAACGCCAAACTAAATGGAATATCATTGAGCCTCGGAAGGTAAACCATCGCCACTCACGCACCTCATCACCCTCAACGCTGAAATTGAGGTCCAACGGGCTTGGGTCGTTCTCTAGTATCCAGCACAGCGAATTGTAGTACTCGGGATCAATCCACTCCACATCCCGATAGTCGACAGGCTTGCCCAGTATTTGTCGATATAAGCTCCGGGCAAAGTAGGCATCGAGGAGGCGACCATCATAGATGGCCTTCCCAATCACGCGACCGACGAACTTGAAGAATGATAAGTGTTCTGGATTGACATACGAGGCCTTGTTTGGCTGATATGTAAGGCGATCCGCTGCGCACGGCTGGAACAGAGCATTGTTGGGATCAAACATTTGCCTAGCAAGAATCTGGAACCATTCTCGCGTAACGCCGCCTGCGTCCACCCCCTCTTCATCGTAGAATCGAACACTGAGTTTGCCATACTTGATTTGATCCCCCGTCTTTCGTTGTAGCGACTGGAAACTATCCTCAAATACTCGCTGGCGCCGCACATTGAGCTGTAGAGTTCCGTGGTGTTCACGGGAGTGTGGGCGCTTGTGCAGTTGCTGGTTAAAGTAGTTCCGTTTGTTATCAAAGTCCAGGACACGAGCGTTGTTGACGAGCAACGAGAACGATCCACTCATCAAGGATGGGTTATTCCGTACCATGACGTTGAGCACCTTGCGATGCGCGTCCGTGAAGCTGACAAAAAGATCTTCCATTGTTTCCCGCGGGGTGGTTGGTGAGCGAGGAGACGCAGAGGCGCGCAACATTCGGCTTGAACCCCCCGAAATAGATGCGGAACCAACATACTTACAGACTACCATGAGTGCTTCGATAAGAGGAAGAAGCACAGTTGCGATGTGCTCGATTTCGGATCGTTGCTCAATGATGGACAAGCAGTCTCCTAGTCGGCGCCACAATGGGGTGAAGCGGAAAGACTCATATATTCCTTGAATCTTTTCCAAGTCTGCGGTAGGCTGCGGTTCAGGGGTCCCCGTTGCTTTAGGCGAGAACATATAATCGATGGTTTTCAAGACACGTAGGAGCTTGGCTTGGTCGGAGGCGGGAGAAGAAAATCTGGACGCAACGGAAGAGGTAAACACGTCGTCTCCAGACCCCTGAAGAGAGTTCGCCAACTCGTCAAGGTCGTGGTAGAGGCTCTGTCCAAATTCTTGCGCTTTACTGCGAAGTTCTTGAGCAATAACGTCACGCGCATCGGGGATGAATGAAAGATGTTGAATGAGTGAGAGCGTGTGATGGAAAGGTTTCGCGCCGCAGTCTCCTACTGTCAGTATATTGACGATGGATCTCAAAGCACTAGCAGGGATTTGAGGGGGATTGACTAATAATGCCTTTTCGTCCGCTGTTTCAGGTGGGGAAGGCTCCTTTGTGTTCTCTTGCGATGGGTTAGCTGTTAAATCGCAATTCAATAAGTTAGAATTCCCAGTTCGAGAACTCGACTTACTTGTGGCCGAAGTATTTGGTTCAACTAGCGAATCACGTGACTGAGCAGAGACCTCCTCGGTGGGCTGCAATGGTGGAACCGCAGAAGTCGTGGACCCTTCAGACTCTTGTGGAGCCTTCAGGCCTGCGAGTGGGCGTGTTATCGTTTCGAGGAGACTAACAACCAACTCAAGGACCGAGGGAGTCTTCAACAACGACTGCCGGTCGAGCAGGGACAGGAGAAGAACTATAGGATATTGTGTCTGCGCTGTTTGTTTCTCTTTTCCCTTGCCTTTCTTGGAAGAGTGCCTTCGGAGCCCAACAGCCATCTCCTGTTCTGCGAGGAAGAAGAGAGATGATAACTCGTTCGATGTGACGATGAAAGTCAGGGCTTCAAGGCAGCGCTGGGCGATGAGGTCAGGGACAACGTCTGTCGGTGAATGGTGCGCAGGAAGAGAGCTCAGGTATTCGGGGCCTGCCTTTTGCTTTCCAGCAGGGCGATGTATTGGTCCAGGGGCTTTAGAATTCCTGATGGTCATCTGTGTAAAGCTTCTGTCAATTGCTGCGAGGTCCCCTGTCCCTTCCTGTAAGATGTTGAGAAGGAAGTTGAACAGCTCAGCACGGGTCTTGGAGTTTTCGCATAGGTTAACGAGTGTTTTGTAAAGGATGTTCTTTTTCGAGATTTGTGGGAAGAAGAGTAACCGGACCAGGACGGCTATCCCGCTCTTATCGAGTAACTGTATTGCGTCGCGAGGAGCTTGAGGCTTCCGGGTGATGGTCACGGCAGGAGCTCCCTGTGATCGAGATCCTGCACCGGCCCGAGGAGGTTGGCGGGGAACCCTCTCGCGGAACGCGCCTGCTTCGGCAATGATGTGCGACGGAAGGGTCTGAATGAAACCTTCGTCTTGATCCAGGAGGACATCTTGCCTGAGTTGGGGATCGAGGCTAGCGATGATGCTGGCGGGATCCATATCAACTGATGCCGCCGCGGCACCAGAAGGTGCTGCAGCCCTCTCTTCTGCACGTCGTCGGGCCTGCTCAATTTGTTCTTGGTGTAAAATCTCTGCCCGAATTTCGGGCGGCAGGGCGTCGAGAAATTCTGCGCTGATCTGGGAGTCTGGAGGACGCTCCAATCTTGCAGCTTGCTGGTCGCGAATATGTTGGTTGACAACCTCTTCTCGCATGTCGTCCGGTAAAGCTTCGAGAAAAGTGGGGTCAATACCAGTGTCTGTGATATCCACGGGGTTGCCATGAATCACGACAGTGATGCGCTCGGGTCTGCTCGCTGGACCTGGTTCTCCGGGTCCCTCTTGGGCAGCTGGTGGTGTGGCTGGTGATCCATCGTCGTCCATGGAGTCGAGCTCATTCGCTGAGGAGGTGTCAGCAGCGGCATCAAACATTTCAGTATCTGCCTCTGTTGTGATTGGTGGGTCAGACGGTGCGGAACTACTTGCAGCTTCTATTGCTGAAGGCGATGTAGCTGCGAGGGTTGGGATCTCGGAATTTTCCTCAGTTGTCTTCTTTGCAGCTTCGTCCACCTGTGCTGCTGCCTCCCTCCGTTGAGCGCTTTCCCTCTCTGCGGCTTCCTTTGCCTCCTTTGCTACTCGGGCCTTCTCGACAGCGGCAGGAAGCAGCGCAAGCACGACGTGGTTGCCTAACTTGGCAGAACGATCGGATGTAAACTTCCCATGGAGGACTTTGGCTTCTTCACTCCATCGTTGCAGGGTGGGTAGTGGGTCAAAATCGCGACTCTCGGGTCTCAGTGGCACTGAACGAGGGGATTGATCAATGCGGAGGGAAGCCGATACAGTCCCCCTACGTGGGAGCAAGTTACGATCAAGATTGACGAGAGTTCCTGGAGGCACATCTAGACGGATGGTATCGGTAGTTCCACCAGGCCGGGGATTGACTATGTGCTGGAAAAGCTGGACTGCGCCACCACCGATAATGTCTTCAATTGCCTGGAGAAGATCTTGGTGTCCACCAGTGGCCAGGATGCGTTGCGAGCGACGCCCAGCACGACCAATGTCCGGTATGCGCCGTCCTGAGCTCCCAGGGGACTCAAGGAGTAATGGATGGGTGGTCGCGTCCGTGGAGCCGGCAGAACCTCGGCTACGGCCAAAAATTCCCAAATCATCATCTGTTTTTACCATCAGGTTACAACCCAGCGTTATCATGGATGCTGCAAACCTTCGATGCGACCTCTGCGGGCCCGTGAACCTCCAGAGATGATGAAACCGCCATCGTGGGCTTCAATGAATCCGGGAAAGCCATCCGACACAGCTTCGTTGAAACCTAAAACGTCTCCAATACTTGGGCCGTCTTCCGGAGGCTCGAAACCCAGTTCGCCCTCAAGCCTGCTTTACATGTCAGGAATAAATAGGTATCAAAACACATGGTGCGTACTCTTCGTCTGACTCTAGATCGGCTTCTGCTTCTTCAGTGTCATGGTGGTAAATGGGGACTAGATGCGATCAAGTAAGATTTGGTGTGAATCAAGGGATGACGACTCACCGGCAATCTCTTCATCGCCTTCATCGCCGTCAACATCTGGGACGCCATCCTCAATGCCAACACCCTAAAGTGCCGAAGTGTGAGCGATACCATCTAGAGAAGAAACACTCCCCATACCTCCCACACGCCATCCACGTCGACATCTGGATCAACTTGGCCATCGGGATCGGGTGCTCGATTCTCTTCATCCTCCTCCAGTAGGTCTTCATCTTCATCCTCGTCATGCCAGTCTTCTTCGGAGCCTCCCTCTTCATTATCTGGGTCCTCCGGCTCTTCCTCGTCCTCGTCAGTCACTGAGGTACCCTCACTGCCTGTCTCTTCTCCGAAGTCCATTTCGACATCCTCGTCTTCGTCTCCATGGTCACCGTCCATGGCATCTTCGGCGGACAATTGCTCTTCCAGTTCCTGTGAATAAAATGTTAGCCCTCGCAGAAAGTACGCATAAAGACGTGTGCCAACCCCTCCAAACCTGCGTAAAAACTAAGTATTGAATACTGAACATGGATCCTGTAGACTTACATGCCAAGGGAAGAATTACGATATAGATCTGGAGTCTCTTCGCGAGCAGTATCTTGACCGTCCTCCATATCATCTTCATCGGGCAGGCTCTCCTGGTCCATCTCATCTTTCGACTCTTCTGGGCCCTTCGTTCGATCTGACGCACGGCTCATCTTGATAGCAATCTTGGACCTACCAAATGTTTAAGTGGGATATAATTGGTATTGATGAAAAAGCTTACAGGAGCTCGAGGGGTTTTAGCATTGCTGTCACAACTACACGGACGTTAGGGTAGTTCAGGTCTACCTCCGCCAGTGCGTTAGTTAGTGTCGACACGAAATTCTTCTCTAGCATGATCTTCGCAATATGAGTAGGTGCTTCCTCGTGAGGTTTACGAAGCCCTGGGTTGAACCGAACTGTTAGGAGGCGATAGCAAAGATCCGCCAAGGCAAGGAGCCGGCCATAGTGAGCGTCCAGAGACTCTGATTGGGATGGGTCTTTGATTGCACGACTGACCGCCTCCAAGACCGTCTTTCGAACCGTGATGAGTTCTGGCGATAAATCTTTAATAGGTTGAGAGTAGGAAGTGTCGACACAGAGCGCTACGATTAAGGACATAGCCCAATTGCAAAGCGGGACATTGTTCCGAGCATCGGTACTAGGATCTTGTTCGATGGTTCGAAAAGTGACGAGATCCGAGAGGACGAAGTGTAGAGCAGCAAGACGAGCTTTCGCAGAGTCCTTGGACGCAGATGGGGTGTTAGAGTATTTAGACGGGGAATATGAAAGAAATGCCGATTTGCACGCGTCATATGAGAACATTAGCTCTGTAAGAGACTGCATCAGGAAACCCGAATAGTAATGATCTGGCTTCGAGTTTTGGGCTTCACTGGGGGGTTTCTCTTCGACTTGAGCTTGTTGTCTCAGACTCCCTTCCACAGAAGTGTCAGGAGGTGTCGGTTCTGGGTTAGATGCCCCTTCCGATTGCCGGGGGCTGGACCTCACGGACTCCATTAGTTCACCTACGAGGAAATGAACGACAGCCTCTAGATATTCGGGCGGGGAAGGTAATGTGTGAGCCGAGACTTCAGCCTGACTAGCCGCAGGAGTTTTAGTATCTTTCCCTTTCTCTCCGGATGAAAGGTTGCCCTCCTGATGGCCGGAGTCCTTGGGGACAATTTGGCTTAAGTACGCAAAAGGTCGTTCAAGCTGGGCAAGAGACTTCGTGACTTCGATAAATGCTTTGGAGTCGCGAAGCGCCATCGCATTGCAGGCACGAACATAGCTGGCTGCATCCCCTGTCCGAGTGCGTGGGTGCGAGAGAAAGCGCTGTACTTCCTCACGCATGATAAGTCGCACCACCGCGGGATCCTCTACGATGTGGCGGAGAATGATGGAGATGTACGATTGACTACCTGCCACGCCTCCGGAAGAAGACTTGAGGCTTTTGAAGAGTAGTGACACTCCGTCGCGCTTCACAAATTCGATCGCTAGGTCGTGGTCACGAGTCATTAATACAAGAAGACGCAAAGATGCAAGTAATTCGTCTCGGGGAAGATCGGCCAAAGAAAGTAGGCGGAGGGAGAAACCAAATAACACAGTCTTGGCCTCAACATATGGTGGACCCGTCAAAATCTCCTGATCAATGATTTTTTCGCCCTCTTTTGGTAACGTGATGGCACGAGGATCTTCTGACAGACTCAACAGAGCTTCAGCTACCAACATTAGAGCTGCGAGCCACTTGGGAAGGGTTAATTGCTCCGTCTCTGCGTCAATAGGAATCGAGAGTAGAAGGGTCAACACAACCTCCATAAAGGCTTGTTCATCACCCGTAACGATGGAAGCAAATGAGGCAGGGGCTTCATTCAGAACCAGAGCAAGCAAACGACACCGAACAGCAAGAGGTTGTTCTCGGCTGCCTTGGGAATTTGACGTGGAGGCCTGGATATCATCGACAAGGAGGCGGACTGACGAGCATTGGTAGCCATCCGCTCGACCGACGAACGCATTGTGGACATCGAAAATGAGCTCTGGGTGCTCGTCGACGAGACGGAGCGCCAGACGTCCAACTTCCGACTTGAGTGGTTCTCTCATGGAGTTAAGTTCGTTGCGCCATTCTTCAGCACTCTTTCCAGGCGGCCTTGTGTCAGTTTCAACATTTTCCGAGTCTCCGTGGTCTGACGTATCAACGTCATTCTGTGCAGGCGCTGGATCAGAGGGCGGAACCTCTGCGGTCGTTGCAGGTGTATCTCCTGCTGCCTCACCACTCCCCTCAGGTTCCTGCGGTGGTTGAGTGGCCAGCGGCTCAGGGTCATTCTGGAAGCGGAATGGGTTACTCAATAATAACTCCGTTGCGGCATTGACGTTATTATGAGTCCGTATGAGCGCACGCTCAGCTCCGGAACGTGAGAAGCCCATGTCGGTCAGCTGTCGAACGCGATTCTCGTCCGGAACCGTGACACGGAAGAGGGAAGGCCCTCCCATAGCGAGAGAGCTGGCACCTGGAGGAGGATGAGGGGTGACATCAGGACTTTCTTCGCCTTCCCCGTTGAGAATTTCCAGAACTACTTGCACCACAGACTTGATCAAACTTTGCGGAGAAGAGACCAGCCACGGTGCTTCCCAAAGTTCCCGGACGATCGGAAGGACCACCAGCCTAGTTTTGACCAGGAAATTATGAGGTTCAAAATAATCAGGATCTGTGTCCTTCTTGTCACGAGTGAGGAGAAGGATCGTTTGGCTGGACTCAAATATGGCCTTCGATGATATCAAGGAAAGAAGAAGGTGCAGAGCGACTTTGATCCCGCCATATGCGTGTCCTAAAGCTTGGTTGGCGAGTTCTGTGCGATCCTCGGCTCCTGTTTGAGAATACACCACAACGGTGCGCATGAAGTGGCGGCAGATGGCCAGAACGGCGTCGAGTCCTCCCTTACGGTAAAAGGACTCAAACAAAACGGTGTACAAAGTGCTTTGAGCAGCCCGTTCTATGACAAATGTCACGTATTGGTAAAGTAATGAGTGAAGGATGCCTTACCGTCAACCAAGAGGGTCGTTATAAGGGTAAGTAATGAAGTGAAACAAGAATTGATGGATAAAGAATCGTTGGGGTCCTCTGCTAACCTTGAGCTTCGATAGATGAATGAAAATAATCATATTTACCGGATCCCATTGGCGCTAGGTGCTTGAGTAATACGTCGGCAACACTAGACGCTGACTCCAAAATTTGCTGCTTTTGCGCTGCATCTGGATTGCGACGTGTTGAGAACAGCTTCACAATAGCTGAAAACGAATTGGGATATTAGGGTTTCGAATCGTGTCTCCATAATGATACGTTACATTGGAAGAACGGAGACAACGCTCCTGGGATCTGGTTGACAAGATGTCTTAATGCTTTAGCGTTCTCTTCTCGCGGATCGCTATTGCGGGAGCCTTCTTGCCCAGGAACCTCCGTTGGTGTGACGGTCGTAGACGACGCATGGGCGCCGTTAGCAGCAATAGTAGGCTCGCTTGGAGACGGTTGTCCGGGTAATTGCAAGGAAGATAATATGGAATTTCCTTCAGGCTCGCTCTCTTTTTCTGGTACCTCGGCCTTCAAGAGGACATTCTCCCAGATACAGGCTTTATGCAAAAGGCCAAGGTCAGGCAGAATCTCCGAAGCACCCGTACCCATCAGGGTCTGGAGCAGGCCCCCAGTAGAACGGCCGTGGGCATATCCGGCAGTAGCGTAGATATCAGAGAGTAGTATCACTCGAACAAGTAAAGTGATAAGACTGCGGAAGGTTCGATTGGCGTCTGTGTGGAATTGTCCTAAAAGTAGTGGTTCAGATAAAAATCAAAGAAATTGGCACCTATGGCGCAATACCTGCAAAATCGAGTAGCTCGATGAACTTCGATCTCCTTCTGATCGAGCCCCAAAATGCGGAAGTTTCTTGTAATGACTCCTTTACCCAGGAGGTCAGGGCGGTCATGGTCGCACTAGGCGCTGCATCGAACATTGTGCGAATAACCTGAACCAGTGAATCCGATGCGACACTGCCACCAAAATCATATGGTATGCAAGGGAGTGCTGTCAGTCGGCCTAGTAACACGAGGCCATCCGAATTGGAAATGAAGTCCTTGCAATGGGAAGTGTGCTGAAAGAGCCCTTCCAAAAACTCAAAGTCGTGGGTTCAGCTTTTGAAAATATGATAGAAGCAGAACCTACTCACCCTGCATATCACGTCTAGGTACGAGACAATGATGTTCTCATGCGACCTCCCAGTACCACTTTCATCGAAAGCGTCGTCTGTGAGAGAGACAGTAAGGGTATTCACCCTGCCCGTAGATTCGGAGGCAGCCTCATCGACTGGTGCAACGTCAGAGGACCGCATCAAAACATCGTCATCGGAAGGCCTCTGAACCGTGGATGCCGGACTTCGCACGAGCCCATACCAGGATTCCGCACTCTCAGGAGGGGTGAATATACTCCCAAGGTCCTCAATCTTGCTCAACGTCGACTTTATTGCCTCAAAGACTGCTGGCTTCAAGGAAGGGTGGTGGCGAATAAGCTCGTCAACAGCCGATCCGATGAGGACGGCATTCTCTTTATCCTGAAGAACGCGTTGATGTCGCTCCGAGGTAAAGATCGAAAATAACCCCGGGATGATGGTAGGCCGCGCAGTGAGCTGGTCTTGGCCGGCTTGATTGAGACATAGAGCGCCGATTGCGTTGGGAATGGCTTGAATCACCTTAACGCGCGCGTCATGCATACGCAAGCGGGAACGTGATATTCACATACCTCAATAACAGGTTCTAATCCAGCCTCAACAGCCCTGTAAAATGCTTCTGGTACTCCCGTTTCCTGTATTACAGCCAGAGATGTAGGCTCGTTGTGCACGAACGTGGCCAAGATGTTTATAGCTGATCAAGGGTTAATTCAAAAAAGGACAATAAGGTGAAAATCATACCAATCGGGAGGACATTAGGGCCAAAGAGGGTGCGGTGTTCGATAATCTTCTTGATAGACTTCAGCAGTGAGGAGTCGATAAGGCCACGAAGGCCCTCGGCAGTCCCGGATGACTGCATCATGCGGTGCATGGAGCGTAGGATGTGCTTTAGTGCGGCAGCCCGCACGACGGGTAGTTGACCTTAAATACATTGGTTTACTGACAGCAATCTCCGATAACGTGTACTTACCGTACGACCTAGGAATATCGTTCAGATGTTCCTGCTGGCCTAGTGCATTGATGTCCTCATCTACTTCATACTATGGTTGCAGTCAACACAAGGGGTATGGAGACTTGAAAAGGAAAGTAACGTACTTCGATGCGGTCGACAAGAACCTCGACTCCACGGTTGTTACAAAATAACTGAAACGCGTTGCCGAAGCTATAAAGAACATTGTCGACCAGCTGCATGGTTTTCGATACCACTGCAAGGCGCTGTGGTAGACGATTCTCAATAATTTGGATGAGCAGGGGGATGAGTCCCGCGCCGACTACCATGTTCCCGCCGGCAGCATGTGATGCAAGGAAGATCACAAAGGATAGAAGGGCTTCTACAAAGGAATGGGGAAGGGTTGAATCTGGAATGGCGACTTCGGCCACGGTCTTGCGGAGCAACGACATCAAGATGCCGTGATTCACGCCTGCATTAACTGCAGCCAAGACATCCTGCACTTTGCTGCGGTACCTCGCCATAGCATCCAGTGTAGCCACAGCAGCAGTTTGAACCGCGATCGGGACATTCCTATCGAGGGCTAGTAGTTCAGCTACATGTGGGATGAGGTCAGGCTCGTATAGGAAGAGTGCGGAATTTGTCTGCGCTTCCGGATGCGTGTGGATGAAAATGGCAGTTGCCAAGAGGCGGGCGATTACGAGCTTCTCGCGATCTTCTTCTCTTTCAGGAAGGAGCGCTTGAGCGGCACGAATACGGCACATAAGCTCAAACCTCTCGTCTTCTGGTACATTGTAAGTATCAATGCAATCTGCAAGGATATCCATGGCTCCCTTCGAGAAAAGTGTCTGGGTGTCGAAATAAAGAGTGACAGCCCCTGCGGGCTGAGAGGAAGATGCGATCGAAATGGGCGCTAAGGGTCTTTGAGGAGAAGGTTGTGAACTTTCAGGAGGGGGAGGATCGACTTCCATCTCATTAGTCCGATCTTTAGCCCTCTTAGCCTTGCCAGTATTGTAGAATTTGAACTGCACTTCTCGAGCCTCCGCGGGAAGTGCTTCGAGCACTGACCTACCCTGATCTGTCACAAGGTCGACAAGGCTAACATCGTACTCGCGCAAGTTTGACCAGCGCTTGCCTAGGGATTGAAGACGATGCGTGGAGATGCTCAGCGCACGCGAGACGGCAGGTTGGGCAGAATACTGCTGGGCGGGACGTAACAAGAGATTTAATGCGAGAATAAGGATGTCGAGATCTGATGTGGACAAAAGACTATTGATACGCTGGGGACTGGTGAGCATAGACTGCTCTTAGAATATGAGAACACAAAGAGGAGCGCACATCGTAGGACGCATAAGTCTTTCGGTTGGTGGAGTTCTCCAACAACAGACGCTCGAAGCGCAAGATTTCGGAAATGGTCTTCTTTGTCATAGGTGTGAAGACATTGACCTGAAGCTTGTCAATATCATAGTCTTGGATAACCTCCTCCAATATTGCGTCAAATTTATTCAATACTTTGATCCAAGCATTCAGGTCGGATCGTGGCCACTTCCACGAGTCAATTTCCCCCAAAACTTCGTGCAAATCTTCGTTAGGAGTTTCTGAGAGCTTGTTTATGAGCTCCGCCACCTGAGGGAGCTGTAGACGCGCGCATAAAATCAAGATTAGGATGGTAAGCGATCAAAGCAAGCTAGACTTGCCGGTGGCAGCGCCCGTTTGGATCTGTGAAGGATCTTCATGATTGCGACCGTAGGCGGGAGTGACCAATTGTAATGTCAACCTGACAATACGATGGCCGTTGGAGTATGAGTGAGGTGTGGCTGTAAACACAAACAGAGAAGGCAATTTGGAGATTCAAGGATGACGCGTAGGAAACCTCTTACAGATTTGGTAACCCTTTCTCGGAATCACGAGATATCAAGTCACGAGACTCTTGCGCGTGTCAATGCGCGTCGCGATTCACGGAAAACCACGAACGAACGGCCTTTCACCATGGAAGGACGCGAAAAGTCCTCCGAGAAGAAAGGCAGCTTCAAATCGCGCAAATCAACAGTACAGGTACACTCACCTCACTCATTATTAACTTGTTCGTTCGGATTCACGTCTGTTGTATTTCAGAAATCCCGTAAACGCAAAGCTGTAGAACGGGATATATCTGATAGTGGGGAAGATGAACAGCCCACAATAGAGGCCAAGGAATCTTCCCCCAAGACCGTGAAAAAGGTACGCAAGATTATTTCACCTTATGTGCGCATTCCGATGAAACTTCCACGGCAGCCAAGGATTTCCTCACCAGATGATGCTTCAATAAAATTGCAGGAGAACAGCGAAGGAGACAAGTATGTGGATCTAGGAAAAAAGAGACGTGTTACTGTTCGGAGCTTCAAAGGTAGCTTACCCTCCTTGTCTGCGGACGTGGAGATTACTTACTTCTTCACGAAAGGTACAACTCTGGTTGATATCAGAGAGTATTATGGGGATGAGGGTGATGAAAAACCCGGCAAAAAAGGCATTTCGTTGACAGTTGAACAGGTGAGGCGATGGACCCACATACTGAGCTGTTGTGTTGGCTGAATGCTGCTTCGAACAGTGGAAATGCCTCGTGCAAGCCTCCGGTGCCATTAGCGACCTTCTGTAAATATCTGTACCGCATACTAGCCTACTTTCATACTTTCGTATTTCAGTGTCTCACCCCTTACATCAAACTATGGCTCTACCTGCTTGTTTCGACACTCTATACGTTCTAAATTAATGTATGTGTTACTTTAGGATATGCAAAACCCTAAGTCAAGTCAAACCAGCGGCTGCTTTGCGAGCGCCCTCGAACCCTGTTCGCCATAAACCCCTGAGCCACGCATTGAATTTCCGACTTTGCGCTTGCATGTCCAAAAACCATTCCAAGACAACAAACCCGAAGTATAATCGTTCGTACCTCCTGCAGATTGTTAAATCTAAGAAAACCAGATAAACACTTCTTATACGCACCACCAAGCACTGAAGTATTCAGTTAATCTCCCCGGCGATAGAAGCCCGCTTCCTCGCATCCCGTCAAAAATGGTATGTCGTTCATCCTCCCACACTGCCGTGGCGCAGTATTTTGCCATAACGATAAAGACTCGAACCTAGACCCCATAGTAAATAATGTAGTAGCACACCCACTAATAACCCACCGTTGAGTGTGTTGTACATAATGCGTAGTCCAGACTTCTGTTGGTATGGCTCGTCAATTGTTTTACTCCTGAGGGTATAACAGTACCGTGTAAGATCATTCAACTTGAAGACCATTAGTAGTCTTCGAGGCACTTTGCGCAGAATATCGAAGACAGATATAAGCAGCCCCTCCTTGGCCATAACTGCGTTCCGCATCGCCTCCACCTCCTCTTCTGTCTGACGTGGTTGGTCTAACATGCTAGACGCACGCCTTATTGACGATACGTTTTCATTTCCCGGATGTTCATCCTCTGGTGTATCCTCCATTGACGCTCGGCCTCCGGGAACACATCGGTTAACGCTTAGAGCGACGCCTCGATGCACTTACCAGTTAGCGCCGCCTCGAATATAAGATACTGGACAGTGGAATCTGATAAACGTCTGTAACGAAGCTGAAAAGAACTCGGACTAACCTGGTCAGAGTCAACATTTCCTACTAGCTCGGCGTATTTTCGTCTATCCGCATTATTTTCTGGACTAGCGGGCGATATCAAAGCTAACCACAGCTTGCTGTAATTGATGCGAAGCGACCTATCCAGATCAAAGTATAATCCGTGATCAAGGAGAACAATCTCAAAATTGTAAGGCGATCGCGATATGGCGGTGCGTGGCCTAATCAAGAGGTTTCCTATTGGATTGTGTTGAGTTCATAGGGCAAAGTGTAGTGGGAAAAGAATGACCTGGATGTGGGTCCTACCAGACAAGTGAGTTGCAATACGAAACCAGACAGCCCAATGAGCTCACGGCATGAAACCATCCATCGATGTATACCATCTGGGAAAATATTCTCGACAGCTCCAAAGAGACCTTATTGCGATCGATGTTGTGCGCGGCGAGATACTCTAGATCGTCGACCCTTGCACCCTCGATGAACTCCATGATGAGCACTCTCTTGTTCGCAGATATCACTTCCGGGATATACAAAGAGGTGCTGATATTCTCAAAGTTCTTCATCGCTTTTCTCGCGTTCCTGGCTTCATTGGTAAAATCTAGCTCTTTGGGAAGGTTTTCACGCATTTCTTCTCCAAGCCACGTAAATTCAAACTCAGGGAACCATCGCTTGATCCAACCTGTAAGCCCATCTCGTTAGTTGGGGGTTTTAGCGTAGATGATATACTAAGTACCGAGCGTCAGCTCAACCATCTCCATGTCAATCGCACTAAACTCAAGTAAATGAGGATGTTGCAGCTAACGATGATATGAATTACGTTCAAATGAAAGTGAATGTTTGGAGCGACCCACTTTTACCGCTACGGTCTTCCCAGACTGTCGGTGATGCGCAATATGCACCTGAGCGAGGCTAGCGACGCCGATAGGTTCTGGGTTGAAGTAGTCAAAAATTTCGGACAGAGGCTGTCCCATATCCGACAGAAAGAGTGCGTTGACATCTTCGTACGGTGTGGGATCGCATTTGTCCTGCAAAGGGCGCATAGTGCTCGTCCATTCTAACGGCAAGACGAAGCTGGCCGAGAATTGCGGATGAACGGACAGAAGCGGACGCTTGCGGAGAACTCACAGAGAAGCCATATGCTGCCCTAACTTTATGAATACCCCTGGAGACAGTTTGCCTTTAATAACATTTCTCCGAACTATCGAATTGTGACACGCGCACCTCCATTGGCTAACAATGCTCGAAGCACGCGATTTGCGCTCCGTAAATGGCAACGAGAGTATGCTTCCAACTGCTCTTCGCCAGATGCGTACGTCCTTGCGAATGTGAGTTTGTAATCTATCGCGCCGAGTACCGCCGCCTCTGTGTGGATCGGAATATATATGAAGCTTACGAACGAGAGACAATTCGGACCAAGGCATTACTCACCGGCTACGCGAGAACACCTAACAATGGCCAAAGCCGTATGCCTGAACGGTTGATAGTTTTCATAGGCTATAAAGCTGACTCCGGCCCCGAATACTATGGCGATAGAATATGCTGCGAAGGAACGCGCGCTGCCACTCACCACTCCGCGGAGCGGTTGGGGGTGTAGGTTTCCAGGATGTCGAAATGGCCACCGACCAAAGTGCTTAGACGAGAATTTGGAAGAGGACGTTGCACAGAGTAAACGAGGGGTGCGTCTCGTGCGCAAGCCAAAGGACAGCATGAATCTGACCCTGGGTAAGCAAGACGCTTTAGATAAAGATTTCTGGACCACACGGTTGGTGACGTTGGTGGGCCTGTTCGGGCGGCCCGGGCCAGACCTCGACCCGACTCTAACACTGGCACCGAGTCCACGGAAAAAAACAAACCAAACTCTAAATTCACGACCATGGTAGAAGTTAATTTGTTTTCCCGTGCAAGAGAAGAAATGGGGTGGTGTGTGTGACATGTGAGACTTCTCGTTTAATGCCCAGTCATTACCAAAGGAAGATCCAACTGGAGCGCACGTTGCGAGGCCAGGACAAACGCGACGATGATTCCGTGATATAAATTCTATGATAGAAGGCCTAGTAGATGGACAAGCCAAACATCCGATACAACCCTTACAAACATGGTACAATGAGCTGTCGTAGTCTAGTAAAGTTTGGCTTCGCGCGCGCTCCATTTGGTCAGTTCACATTCTTCCCTTGTATGTAGGAACCTTCCCAAACGCCCAATCTGAAATTAAGACGCCTCCAATTGCTGTTCTGGGTGGAACCCTGAAAGGTGGACCGTTGGGGTCAGATGATATGGCAGCAGGCGAGACTCGAGGTGGACTATCATGGACAGCAGCGTCACCACCGAGAGGGTCGCCACCTGACACGTTGATGTTGACTCTCTCGTCAATACTCTTTGTTATATGCGTGTAATCGCGTCTCGTGAAGCTTGTGCCTTCATTGTGCCGAAGTACAGTGAGAACCTCTTCGCGAGTGTACCACTTCGCATCTAGTAATACGGTAAACCGGGCGAAGTGTACACGAATAACTAACACCTACCTTCAAGCTCATTGTCGAGATCTACTCTTATGGGGTCCAAGGGATCTCCGATTGCATAGAATCCTACCATGAGATTGGCAGGATATGGCTATCTTAGCATGAGTGCTGATTCAACACCAAGTAGTAGATCACAAGCGAACCCATGGCTGTGCTGAATGATACTTCACATTCCAGACACGAATGCCGGCCTCTTCCCAGAGCTCACGTTTGACAGCATCCTCGAATGATTCACCGGGCTCTATGAAACCGGCCAGAGTAGAGTAGAATTGTGGTGGAAACGCTTTCTAATTTCCCATACAGTCAGGAAAGCAGCCACACATTTTCGACGTTGACCCCCACTTTTCGTCCAAGAAGAATTTTGTCCTGTGCCTCATTCAGAACTGCCACGATAACAACCGTGTCAGTCCTTGGATGTGCGATGTTATGCAACCCTTTTCTGGTGAGAAACAAGTTGGACAGCTAGCGACACAAAGGACGGAAACAAACTGTGTAGGACAAGGCTTCCTGGCCTTATTATCCGATGACGATAGAAGACTTGTGCACGAAAGTTTCCACCCTCCCCAAACAGAATATACCGGCGAACCACAGGAAGCACAAAACTGAAAAGGTTGTGGATGGGCGACGAGACATGACAATGCCAATGCCAACTATACCATACCTTGTTCCTGAAATTCCAATCTACCATACTCCGTGCCTCAGCAAATACTGCCGCATCGAACTTACTCATACCGCTGATGGCGCCTCGCGGTTCGGCGAATGATAACGTATGTCCATCTGTCCCCGAGGTTGACGTCTGCATTAAACGATCTAACTCTGTTTGCTTGACTTCGGTCAGGTCAATTGAGAAGAAAGGTGTGCCAATTAGCGTCTCTGCGAGCTCCTCGGGAGGGATGGCTGGATTGTATTCATTCGCCTGTGTTTCGCCGAGACCAAGGAAAACAACTGGAGCGCCTCTGAACCTAGCAGCCTCGAGAATCGGCAGATCGACGGTAGCAATCCTGCCTTCACCCGGCCCCTGCCCAAAGTATGGTTTCGACCCCAAGAATGGCTCGACCTCAAAGGTGGTCAACAATGCCAGCCGAACTTCTTTTGCCCGTGAGGCAATCAAAGGCTTCCCATCTTGAAACGCCACCCATCGAGCAGAGGGTGAATCAAGAAGTGCGTTTATGAATACGGAAGAAGTTCGTAGCCATGATAGGCGGTTGAGGGGAGATCCGCCCAGGAAATTAACGTGCCTGACGGGGAGTCACGAAGTAATCAGGCGAAAATACAAGAGATACTAGAATTGGTGTCGACGTACATTTCGTTCATGTGAGAAGGTGAAAGGGTCGGTCACAGCCAAGTTGCGGTTGGGGCTGGGCACTTAGTAATTCGGTTGACTCAGCCGAGGTGCGTCCGAGGCTGTCCGAGGCTATCGCCGGCACCCCCGACGGACGGATCAGGCCTTCGCGGGCCGTAAGGACTTAACTTAACTTTCTCGGAACAGACGGACGACCGTACGCATCCAACAGCACCCCTGAGTCCCGCTAAGCGTATCCGAGACGTGCTCCAAACTGTTCTTCCCGCGCTCTTGAGACAAATACGCATGGTGCAAAGCAATTGGCACTTGCACTTGCTTCTTTCAATGAAAGAACCAGCTCATACATTTGTGGCATTCTTTACATCCACCCACCTAACTTACTTTAGAGCGGACTAACCGACTTGGAATGCCACATATATGATTAGCGAACAGCATCAATAACACATGTATCCCCATCCTGACCTTTACTGAAGGAACTTTTGCTGGTGTGACTTAATTCGGCTTGCTCAATGTAGCCAGATGTGGTGGAGAACTACCCAACACTGTCGGAAAAATCCCAATTAACATATCAGGCTTATGGTCTTATAAGCCGTGATTAGTCTCAGCGGGCA
>QLPC01001540.1:0-43600 GCA_003314055.1 Lactifluus hygrophoroides | reverse complement strand
CGTTCGACTCTCAATATCCGCTCAGATTATCGCCTTTTCATAGCCCTCCGGCTACCGAAACGCAACAGAACTTGCTTCAGCTCGAAGTAACTGGTAGGTATCTCGCTGATCCCGCACTGATAAGTATTAAACATCTTTCAAATTTCCCTACTCAGCCCTCAGAGCTCACAACCTTCCCCGCGTCAAAACATTCTTTGGGAAGAAACGGCAATTCTATGTCACCGTGACCTATGGGGTGAGGACAAAGCAGACAAAAGCTGTGCAGAGCGTGGCGCAGCGTGTGGAATGGAATGAACCCCTCGGAACCTTGTACGAGATGTCCTCTTTTCATCCCTATTTACAACTTAATATCCTCCAGTGATGTACAGCCTCTGTCCAGTATTACCGTATCTCTTTATGCGAAACACACTACGCGCAAAGACATCCTTGTTGGAGCGCAAGAGGTGTCCTGTCGATCTCAACGCGGTTCGTCTTTCTTTTAGAAATTTTGCTCATGCTCCTGGCTGAACGGCCTTAATGTAGACGTCTCTATCGTTCTTAGCAGTAGCGACTGGCGCGATGGACGTTCAACTGAGCCAACCACACTTTTCTTGATGATCAATGTGTCAGGTGACGTCAGTTCCTCTCTGGCCGTCCCTGTCAACTCCTCGGTCCAGACACCGGCTGCTCTGGGCAGCCCTGTCACTGGAGGAGGCGCTGGGAACCGTACAATTCAAGACAATGGCGAAATGACGCAACCCACGGCAGGTGCCGTCCCACTATCCCATTCATCCCCAACTGGTGGTCTTCCCACAAAGAGCAATGCTCCTATACGGCAAGAAGCAGACAGGGAGATGGAGGCATCACGTACTGCTCTTGCACGCGCTGGAGAATTCATTGATAACATGAAGACATGGAAGAGCACTGTTGATATCATGAAGCGGGTGATGGACGCGATCGGCCCAATCGCAGAAGTACGCCGACTATCCATTTGGAGTATCCTTCCCCAGCTAACTTGCGCTTTCTAGTTGCACCCGTATACGAAGTTGGCCTGGAATATTCTCTCAAAGATCCCAGAGGTGAGTCGCTTTCCCCTATCGGAGGATATGGGGCGTTCACGCTTTTTTGTCAGACTTTGGTTAAGCAGGTTCAGCGTGACGACAACATCCGGAGATTACTCGAAGTGATCCAGGATGCGTTTGATCTAACAAAAGCGGCGGATGCCTTGAAGGAAATAAAGCCTGAGTCTAAGCAGGCGAAAATCCTGGCAAACATGCTTCAACGCGTCTCTGAGTGTGGAGAGTTTATTGAATCGTATGCAAAAGATGTGCAAGTCGGTACGTCGTCTTCACCACTCCCCGTTGGTGGTTGGTAACATGTAATTCACAGGAAAAAGGGCGTTGAAGAGCTCTTTCGATGGCAAAGTCGACGAGGAAATTGAGCGTTACCGGACCACCCTCGTCCAACTCCGGGAGGACCTTCTCGCACATGCTACTGTCACCACTGAGGTTACTGTACTTCAAATACAAGGTGATGTGAGTGATATCTCTCTAGACTAGTAAGGGCTACTCGATTTATTGGTGTGAACCACACAGTTGACTGGAATAGCGAGCCAAGCGTTAGAAGCTGGTACGCCGTTCAGATAATTTGTGTCATCGTTAAACTAACGAGTACACACAGAGCTCGACGCGAAAATAAGAGAATTGCCTTACAAGGGAGGTTGGCGCTTCGGCATTGAGAAACGCTGCCTTCCGGGAACCCGCCACGATTTCTTGAACCACATTTTCAACTGGGTCGATAATCCAGAATCTGAACGTGGGCTTGTTCTTTTGGGACAGGCAGGCACAGGAAAGTCGTCAATTGCGCATGAGGTCGCCCGTTACTTTGACAACAAGAAGCGACTCGGTTCATACATCGCATTTCTCCGGGAAGAGGGATCCAAACGCGACGCCTACCAGCTCTTCACAACGCTCGCTCGTGATCTTTCCGACCGATATCGACCGTTCAAACTTGCTCTCGGGAAGGCTGTCAACGACGACTCATCTCTTCGTAGTACCCGAGATTATGCCACACTTTTTGAACGCCTTATCCTTGAACCACTCAAGAATCTCCAATTTCGCGATCCAATTCTTATCGTCATCGATGCCTTGGATGAGAGTGGAGACGCCACTGGCATGACCGGCTTACACAAATTTCTCGCTCAACACGTCTCGGAATTCCCATCAAACTTCCGTATACTCATCACTTCAAGGCCAGAGAATGATATCGAACTTGCATTCACCACATCGACATCGGTCGAGATCGTCCAGATGAACGATCCGAAGCTGGCTGCTAACACGCATGAAGATATCCGAGCCTATTTTCGGGCAACTCTCTCCCCAGAAGTGTTCAAAACCCATGGTGCCCAGCTAGTAGAGAAGGCGGAAGGCCTATTTCAGTGGGCAGCTGTTGCATCCGGATTCATTAATGTACCTCCTGCTTCTTTCGGCTTTGACGCGAACGAGAGTATACAGCGCCTGCTGGGGTTCTCTCGAGATGAGGATGGACAAGATCCATTGGACACGTTATACGAACAAATTCTCGTAGGCTACTTCACACACCGCAAGGCTCAACGTCTATTTCGATGCGTCATGGGACAGGTTTTGGCTGCTATCGAACCCCTCTCCATCGATTCACTTATTGCTCTCCGACAACATGCTCCAATCGACGACGCGGAGAATTCTGGTCCCGTTCTCAGAATGCTTGGTCACCTCGGCAGCTTGCTGAGAAACGTCACCTCATCGGACCGAACACTTCCCATCGTCCCTCTCCATACATCATTCCGTGACTTCTTGACGAGTCGGAAGAGTGGCGAGTTCTTTATCGACCTTGGGGATGCCCACCGTAAATTGACGCATGCGTGCCTTGGGATAATGCTCGAGAAGCTCAAATTCAACATCTGCAAACTCGAATCGTCATGTCTTGCCAACAGCAATGTTCCAGAGTTACAATCTCGGATTGCGGAACATATTCCTTCTGCTCTATCGTATGCCTGCCTATTTTGGGACGATCATTTAGCGAAACTTGCTTTCAACCACGACCTAATTACGAAGCTTGAAGACTTTTTCAAGACAAAGTTTTTATTTTGGTTGGAAGTGCTTAGCGTCAAGAGCTGTGTGGGACTCGCATCACCGGCGTTATCATCTGTAAAAAGATGGATTGGGTCTGAAGAAAAGAAGGTGGGTACGTTGCATAATGGAATATAACATGTGATGACTTAGAGAAAATGGCAACAGAGTCCCGAAAGTGATGCGGAAAGCCTTTTAGGATTGGTGAAGGATGGATTCGCGTTTGTGCGATATTTCGCGAAGGCCATAGCAAGGAGCGCTCCACATATCTATGTCTCAGCTCTACCTTTCGCACCAAGTTGCTCAGAGATAGCCAAGCATTACCTTGACCTATTTCCGCAAAGACTATCGTTGAAACAAGGGCAATTGTCTCATTGGCCAGCATTAGAGATGGAGATTCAAGCACATAGAACATGGGCCACATCTATCGCCTTCTCACCAGATGGACAGCGGATCGCCTCAGCGTCGAAGGATTGCACCATTCGCTTGTGGGATGCCACGACGGGAGAGCTCGTGGCAGGCCTGTTCTCTGGACATACCGATACGGTCTGGTCTGTAGCCTTCTCACCAGACGGGCTGCGGATCGCCTCAGCCTCGAGTGATGGCACCATTCGCATGTGGGACGCTACGACGGGAGAGCTCGCAGCAGGTCTATTCGAAGGACACACTGCTGCGGTCTGGTGTGTCGACTTTTCACCAGATGGGAAGCGTATCGCCTCAGCCTCTTCGGATTGCACCATTCGCATGTGGGATACCACGACGGGAGGGCTTGTAGCAGACCCATTCTCTGGGCACACCGATGTGGTCTGGTCCGTGGCCTTCTCACCGGACGGACGGCGCATCGCCTCAGCATCGCAGGATTGTACCATTTGTGTGTGGGATGCCATGACGGGAGAGCTTGTAGCAGGCCCATTTTCCGGACACACCGATGCGTCCCTGTCTGTGGCTTTCTCACCAGACGGGCAGCGAGTCGCCTCTGCCTCTTCAGATCGCACCATTCGCATGTGGGATGCCACAACGGGAGAGCTCATAGCAGGCCCGTTCTCTGGACACGTCGGCTGGGTTATGTCGGTCGCCTTCTCACCCGATGGGCGGCGCATTGCCTCAGCCTCGGAGGATCGCTCCATTTGCATGTGGGATGCCTCGACAGGAGAGCTCGTAGCAGGCCCGTTCTCTGGGCACAGCAATGTGGTCATGTCCATTGCCTTCTCACCAGACGGACAGCGCATCGGTTCAACCTCTTATGATGGCACCATTCGCATGTGGGATGCGACAACGGGAGAGCTCGCGACAGGCCCATTTTCTGGGCGCATCGATCCAGTCTGGTCTGTTGCCTTCTCACCAGACGGGCAGCGTGTCGCGTCGGCCTCTTCGGATTGCACCATTCGCTTGTGGGATGCCACGACAGGACAGCTTGTAGTAGGCCCGTTCTCTGGGCACACCGATCCGGTCATCTCTGTTGCCTTCTCACCAGACGGGCGGCGCATCGCATCGGCCTCACAGGATCGCACCATTCGCATGTGGGATACAACGACCGGAGAGCTCCTAGCAAGGCCATTCGCTGGACACACCGATGCGGTCTGGTCCGTGGCCTTCTCACCAGCTGGGCAGCACATTGCCTCAGCCTCTTCGGATCGTACCATTCGCGTGTGGGATGCCATCACGGGACAGCTTGTAGCAGACCCATTCTCTGGGCACACCGATGTGGTCATTTCGGCCGCCTTCTCACCTGACGCACTTCGCATCGCCTCAGCCTCTTTCGATCGCACCATCCGCATGTGGGATGCCACCACGGGAGAACTTGTAGCAGGCCCATTCTTTGGACATACCAATTGGGTCAGGTCTGTTGCCTTTTCACCAGACGGTCAGTGCGTCGCCTCGGCTTCTGACGATCACACCATTCGCATATGGGATGCCAAGACGGGAGAGGTCGTAGCAGGTCCCTACTATGGACACACTAGTTGGGTCCAATATGTTGACTTCTCACCAGATGGGCGGTGCGTTGCCTCAGCCTCTTGGGACCATACCATTCGTATGTGGGATGCCACGACAGGAGAGCTTGTGGGAGGCCCGCTCTGTGGACACGCTGATGCGGTCACCTCCGTCGTCTTCTCACCAGACGGACAGCGAATTGCCTCATCCTCTTCGGATCGCACCATTCATATGTGGGATGTCACGATGGCCCAGGGAGAGCTCGCAGGGGGCTCATCATCTGATCACACCGATGCGACTACGAATATTACCATCTCACCAGACGCACACCGCATTGCCTCGTCTTCTGACGATCATATTATTCGAGTGCACAATCTCACAACCGCAACAACAGAAGATATCGCAAAATTCCATTTTACGGACAAAACCCAGATCGATTCTGATGGTTGGGTATATGGAAAAGACAGTGAGCTTATTTTATGGATACCTAGTCTTCATCGAATATTCTGTAGGCCAAGCACCATATGGATTGTGGGTAATCATGGAACTGAGCTGGATTTCTCGAAATTTATGTATGGAACAAATTGGGCTACATTTTCACGATTTGTCTAACTAGAATAAATTGAAGTATTTACGTTGAAGCAATAGTAAGGCAATCCTTGTATGTATGGAAATCCTTAGGGCCCTAAACAGCTTCCGGCGCGTTATGGGAGGTATTATGATCGCTGAAGATTTTTACCCGAGCGGTTAAAATCATCTGCGGAATCTCGACGACTGAAATGCAATTGAACAGAAGCATACAAACCAACCTCCTGCTCCGAGTCATCCTTCCTGCTTCTGGTTGATATCATTTTCTAGATTCTTGAAGCCAGAGGTACGAATCGCGTTGCGGCTTTAATTGCCAACTACACCCATGGCCGATGCCACTACCCGTTTTGATAATACTGACTCGCCCGACACCCCCAACATGTCCAGAGGAGCTAGAGGCTGAGGTGTTGTCTCTGGTACGGAGTGCCAGTGTTAAGGCCCACCGTGTGGACTCTGGATCCACATTTCGCGTGGGACGGGACAAGCGGAAACAGGATAGAGATGACATTATCAACTCTATGCAACGAGCCGAGAACTGATGAAACGCGCGAACAAGTAAGTTCATTGATCGTGCATCTGTCCTCTTATGGTACAAATATCAACAAAGTTTGATATCATGATTCATGCACGTTGTCTGGCAGAGCGACAGCGTCAATATTCAATGAAATAATTGAAATTCCCTACACCCCCAGGCATCAGTAATCCGGTCCACTTACTGATCTCACAGTTTCATGCGAAATGACCATATCGTGCTGCCTCCGGCTGCTGTCGCCTCTGTACTAACTTAGTAGATGTACTGCATAGTACATGTTGTCACGACCCTCGTGGCCCGTACGGGTCGGGTTCACACGACTTCAGACTTGACCGAATCTAGACAAGTCGATCGGATCGAACCTGTCCAACGGCACGTGGGCCGCTCGAACTCGCTTGAGTCACTCGTCGCTTTCACCTCACCAACTTAAATTTAGGAGATCATTTCTCACGCTTATGGACCGTCACGAATGTGACGCCCTTTGTGACATGTCTCACTTTCTGCTGACAACGCATAAGTAGTGCGTTTTGTGGGGCCCATCGTCGTTATGCCTCCTACAAGGGCTCCCAACTGTTATAACCTAAATTCAATGTCTCACTTCCGAAGTAGAAATTTCAATCATGAGGCTATTCCCACAGCGGCTGTCAGCACAGGTACTGTACCTGTCTAAAGTCGTCGTCATTCGACGATGTCCCCTTATCATTGTCACAAATATGTCTAGATGAGCGCTGCTCTCCCCACAATCTATCCCGTTCAGCCCACAATCAGGCACCACCACACATCGAGTCCGTTTTTTCCAAAGTTTCGTCTGAAGACTCTTTCTGCACGTATCTGGAAAGACAAGAGCAAAAAAGCAAGCTAGAAGAAAGCCGGAAAGACGACACGTATGACATTCTTTTATTCGTGGGTACTCACAGTTTTATCTCTTTCCCTGGTATGCTCACGTAGACGATGGGTAGGGTGCTTTACTCTCTACAACGGTTGCCACACTCCTCGGAGCGTCCATCCAAGGGCTGAAGCCTGACCCACGCGACAGATGGGCTTTTTATCTCGCGAAATCCCTCCAACTTCTCTCCGACCGGGACGAGTCTCAAATTCCCGTTCCACCTCCACCCTTCGCCGATCCAACCAAATTCACCCCACCGATATCCGTCGTTATAATCAACTCGTGTTGGTTTTTGAGCTTGGGCGTCAGTCTGACATGTATCTTGCTGGCATCGGTACCAAGGCGATGGGCGCAACGATACAGTGATGCACTTGCTTTTCAGCCGCGGCCTGGATCCGGCTCGCACCGCTCACCGGGAAGTCGGGTGACGGTGACTATCGATGTTACTGCGGAAGAGGATGACGAGGAGGTGTCTGTCCCTTGGCTGATTGAAGCATTGCCAATCTTCTTGCGTCTTTCCCTTTACCTCTTTTTCGCGGGCTTCGGCGTACTCGTGTTCAACCTCACTTCCAAGCTCGGGACGGGGCAGGCTTTACTGCTCACAGCCGGTTCCCTCGCCTGTCCCATCCTGTGTTTCCAGCAATCTTGAAAATTTCTCCTCATCGGTTCATGCTGCCAAGCCTATTCAGCCACTGCCAAGAAATCACGTGCGTTTTTTTGGGGGTACCCCTGTCCACTTTGTTTTTCGTTGGGGTCCAGAAGAACAAGCATCAGCACCCGATTGATCGTCACGTACTCCACTTTTTGATAACCATTCGAAAGGAAAGTGCGAGAATGATCGTCACCAATATGGGAAGTGTAAGGTGGTGGATTTCAAACCCGTCACCCCGGACAGGACTATATGGCAATGATATTTCCCTCCTGCTTGTGTCACATCATATCCGTCGTGTGGTCTTGATATCCGCAAGTGTGCGTCGATGTAATTGAACTTGCGACTTGCATTATCGCGATATCGGTGAGTCTTATTTCCGTTCCAGGTGGGACTGGGTCTGACGTGTCACGAAAGATCCCATGATGTGTTACAGGAAGCACGGGACTTCTGTGACTGGTATCTACTAGAATGGCGAGATGTGGGTCAAAGCAGCTAAAAATAGAGTCATTATATCTTTATTGGTTCACTTGATAATATGAACTCTCTTTCGATCCGAACCAGTCTTTGCGAATTATCAAATCAGCTCCGCTATCTTGGTCTGTCTTACCTTGCGCTCCTCCGACTATAAATAAGTTTGTATGCTTTTATGCTTCACACTGGCTTCCTCCCTCATAACTCCACACTTCGCTCCGGCTGCCGGCCACCCTCTGATCGTTCCCGCTCTGAAGGCGCTTAGTGATGATCTGAGGTCCTGGAGTCCCGGACAACAGTCTTCTGTTAGATTGCACAAGGCTGTGCAAGCACCGCCATTTCATATCGGAGTACCCAGTTCTCGGCCCTAGCTATGTGGAGGCTACAAGCCACGAGACGAGGGAGATTGCCGCAGAGTTGCTTATTATTGTTATACCAATCAACGGGATCCTATGAAGCGAACATCGGGCCAGTTGGCCATGTGACCAGGTCTTACCTGGCATACCTGCAGCTGCAGCTGGTTCTCTAATCAGGGGCAATCTAAGTTGGTGGGGCGCAATTGAATGCTGTTACTTTCGGCGCGGTGCTTAACACAAGAGTTCCATCAGTTCCACCGAGTATCTCCTTTTAAGTATAGTTCTAGACGACATAGAGAACGACACGTAGTGCTGATATTGGATGTTTAGTGTATTACAGTAGTATATGTAGTATGGCGTGGCGATTGAGCATCGCTTTCCTTCAAAAAATCAAATGACCATAGCCCACAACCACGGTCCACGGAGGTCCGGGCCGCGTTGGCGGTGTCCAGGGCGGGCAGTGCACCTTAGAACTCTTATAATACCCTGTGTCCATCGAAAAGAGACACTGTTCTCCCCCCATTTACCACACTAACACCATCGCCAATGTCTCCACCTTATGACGAAAATAAACTTCCGGAATATATCAACCTGGAGGAGCAGGGCGCAGGTATGGAACCAGAATCCAATCACAATTGCATCTCTTCATATCGTGATCACTAGATGACCACGCCCCCCCAAATCCGCCAGAAGACTCCAACTTTTCCGATGGCTCCGGGGCTTTGTTTTCCATGTATCTCGAGAGGGCCGAGGAAGAAGACAGGAAGATGGCAGAGAGCTGGAAGGGAGACGCTGAAGGAATACTTGTCTTTGTGAGTCCTCGTTCTGCTTTCCATACCTTTGCACATAGACGCTAAAGAAATGCAGACCGGTTTATTCTCTGCTGCAGTGGCAGCATTGCTCGCTGTGTCCATACAGGACCTTCGACAAAACTCACAGGACATCTCGGCATATTACCTTGCGAGCATCAATCACATACTATACCAAAACAACGGGATCAACGTTTCCGTCCCTTCCTCGTTGACCGACCCCGCTTCCTCATCATTCACAGCTCCAAAATATTCGGTTTGGGTCAACGGGCTTTGGTTTTTGAGCCTCGTGATCAGTCTTACCTGTGCTCTATTGGCAACCCTGTTGCAGCAATGGGCGCGTCGGTATCTCAGGGTCACCTGCCCACGGTCCAACCCGCACAATCGAGCACGGCTCCGTGCGTTTTATGCAGAGGGCGTCGAAAAGTTGCACCTCCCCTGGACTGTCGAAACGTTACCAATTCTACTTCATATCTCCCTCTTCCTCTTCTTCGCCGGTCTTTCGGTGTTCCTGTTCTTCGTCAACTTCACCATCTTCAAAGTCGTGATCGCATGGGTCGCATTCTGCGTCATCGTGTACGCATGGCTCACTATCCTACCCGTCTTTCACAAGAACAGCCCTTACTACGCACCGCTTTCTGGACCAGCATCGTTTTGCATCACGGGTCTACGATTTTCCTTTTTCTGGCTTCTCGACAAGTTCACTTGCCTTGATCCTTCCTTCCTTCGATCATATCGCGGTCATTCCTTGATGTCGACTCGCCTCGATAATTTCTTTTCGCATAGCCTGCGCAAGACCGCAGAGGGCTTCGCCTTCCGCATGGACCCCATTATTGACTATCATGCGTTGGAATGGACGTTTGAATCCCTGGATGAAGATAAGGAACTCGAAAAGTTCTTCGAAGGTGTTCCTGGTTTTTGTAAATCCAAAGCGGTAATGAATCCCGCCGAAGGTTTCATAAGGCCAAACGAGGCGAAACTATCAGGTGCATTGGTTGGGTTGATGAACCGCACTTTGACGTCCAACTTGGTATCCGAGGTAGTGAAGCAACGGCGGATCATCATCTGCACCAAGGTTATCGAAGCGACATCCCTTCTTGGGCCTTGGTACACGCTTAAGCGTGTCCTCCTTGGAGACTGGCACGGATTCTTTAGATCCGTCGAATTTGGTCTGTTTATACAAGGTTTGGAAGGCATTCCCGAGGTTACCGCCTTTTACGCGAAATGTGTTGTCGCTGTCATTATCTCAAGTGTGCAAGAACGTGACGAACGTTGGTTACAACTCGTGATGGGCCAACTGAAGGTCCCAAGATCTGTCATTCGGAGCTATTCTACACACAGAGATAGCGTACTATTGGCTACCTTAATCAACATCACTCAGCAGACCGTCGAAACCTGTTCTGGAGTACAGGAGCGACACCGAAGTCACTTTACTGTGGCTTTGCCGAAGACCGTGGAATCGGTATGCAAACAAGATCCGCAACGTACCTCACCAGAGCTCCAGCATGACTTCTGTGACTTGTGGAACCAACTCGTTGACACCGCGCATAGTGACAAGTACCCCCACATCACCGAGCTCTGCGTGACGATTCTCGAGAATATCCGAAAGATCTATATCGCGTTGCACGAAGGCACTTCGGCTCTCCCACCTGAGTTCAATACCACTACGCATGACCATGACCCAGTTTTGGCGCAATACCCTAAGTGCACTATCGACAAACACCGACCTACCCGACCGCTTCCGCCTTTGAATATCAAAGAGGCGGCTCCTGATACAGCAGGATGCGCCCCTCACACGCCTGCTACCTCGATTGGGCCGAACTCCGCCTTGTATGCCGCGGGATCAGAATTTCCAGCGGGCGTTTCCGTACCCTCATCCTGTCCCCAGGCATCAGTTCTTGTCCAATCCCCTGCTGCTCCGTTCGACATTGCTCACTCTGCTGGCTCCTCAACTGTGCAGAATGCCACCTCGTATTGTTCCGCAGGGCCAGTTCAAACCGTGTCGTTCCCCATACCTTCGGTCTATCCCCACGTATCAGTTTCGGCTCCATCAGTGCCAATTACAGCTCCTTCCAATGCGAACCAAGGGGATCCGCGTTCTTATGGGATCACTGCCCACAATCTGGGCTCTGCACAACCAACTCTCTCGCCAGGTTCTGCACCCTTTCACACTATACAACAAGTAAATCAAGGCTTCGCTCTACATATACCTTCTTCGACAGTCGCTGGCTCCGGTTCAGAGAGGGATGGTCGCGGCTTGCGTGGGTTTTATCATCGCCTACGCGGGAAGACGTCGACCCGTCCTTCTTTTGATGCCGGTTCTGGGCGTGGACCAGATGTACAAGCGCCATCAACATCAACCCCTGCAATGGCTTTGTCTCATTTCCAGGATAATAAATCAGCTCACGATACTGAAGAGGACGTCCGCTCCTTGAAGGACCCAGACAAGACATCGTGAGGGCGGGCTTGTTGACGATACGAAGCGTTCCTATATATAGTATTTATCAGTCCTGTTGATGTACTCTCGATCCCAGTGGTGCTGAATCGTTCGTCCGCGTAACACACTTTCCGCAGCGAGCAATGGCCTTCGTTTACTGGTAGCGATATGTATACCCATCTATGTTGAGCATCTGTCGCTTTCATTTACTGACCACATCTTATACCGTGCTTTCTATGATGTAATAAATGCATTATTACTTGTACTGTAACTGCACTCGACGAACGACGAAGGCACCTTTATCACGTGTTGCACCTTGGCTGACCATGTGCACGTGATCTCTGGCCAAAGATAGCCTACCCTTGCTCCCGACTCTCACCCATCAAGCCATCAACACATCAACTAGAGTATGCAGCTGTTGCGGTATTAGTAGCCGTGTCCATACAAGACCTCAGGCTAAATTCGCAGGATACCTCCGCGTTCTATCTCACCAATATCTATCAACTTCCCGCGGATCCAAACGTATCTCGTGCAGCTATACTTGCCACTCCAGCTGAACCACCCCCGTTCTCTCCATCGAAATACGCAGTTTGGGTTAACTCTCTCTGGTTCTTGAGCTTGGCGATCAGTCTTACCTGTGGCCTCCTGGCGACGTTGCTGCAGCAATGGGCGCGTCGATACCTCAATATCACTCAGCCTGCACGATAGTCCACACAAGCGAGCGCGTATTCGTGCATTCTTTGCAGATGGGATCAATAAGCTGCACCTTCCCTGGGCAGTCGAAGCATTACCCGCCCTGCTACATCCCCTTTGGTTTACTGAATGTCTCGTTGTTTGAAAATAGATACTCTTTTCCTTACTTAGTACCACCTGCCTTTTCGTCGACGTGCATAGCCCTCGCAGCGAATGCACCCATCAAAGACCCCGTACGATCTATCCTCTTTTTCTCTCTTAGCCTGTCATCGGTCGTCTTCAGGGCCATCGTACGTTGACACAGACCAAGAGACCCCGCATTTGCCCTGGAGACTTGAAGATACTATACCATTTTTCTACTTTATTTCGTTTTTGCTGTCGGACTTCATGGCCGTCGGTTCGCTGATGAGTTTTACTATAAAAACCTACGAACACAGACTCGAAAAGAGGCAGGCAACCTCAAGAAGCCAGTGTCTCCAGTTTGTTCTCGAAGTCTCGCGTGTTTCTTCTAATCTTCTTTTTCGTCTCTCTTTTCTCCCTCTCTCTCTCTCACGTCGACGCGCTTTTGTCGACTCGGTTCAGGGAGTTCAATTGCTCCAGCCATCGTCGAGATCGTTCCCAGCTCTCTCAAAGTACGTCCTCTTATTGGTCTCATTGGTGACCTTCCCATCTTCTAGGGTACTCTTCGATGTGTCCTCTGCAGGAGTCGCGCTTCGTGCCTAACTCGTGTATCTCTTGCGCCTCGTCTTCCCGTCTCTCTGCTTCGTCGTTCTTCGTTTTATCGTCCGTGATCTTGGTACTTTCACTGCCGCGGATACCCCCCTTCGTCGTTCTCTCTTCCCCTTATCGATCGCGTCTTATTCGGTTCGCTAAAGGCGACACCACTTCGAGCAGGAGCCTAGTTTACTTGAACTAAGCTCTGTGCTCGCTTTATCTCGCATCTTTTGTTAAGATTCCTTGTTATTCATATTCTCGTCGTCCTTCGACTCGAACCCCGTTTTCTCTTCATTCTCGCTCTTCTCTCTATCTCTTCCTCGAGGGACGGTTAATCCGTCTCGGATTCACCCAAGAGGTAATGCCTCCACTCAGAGTCCTCTTATTGTAGTTCTCAGTAAGGCTGATACACTTCCACCAGTGGCCGCAGTGGACAAAAGTTGCTTTTGCTGCGGATGATGATCATGAACCATCGTGATGACGCACTCTGTCTGGCTCTATGTTCTGGCAGTATTGAGCGGTTTCGGGTTTTTGATTTCTCACGTCCTAGATAGAGAAAAGTATAATACGTGAGAGATAAAAAACCGGGTAAACGTTCAACATTAGCATGTTATGTCTTCATTTTCACCCCAAAGTCGAAGTAAGCGGGGAATGGCTCCATGTTTTTCGTTGTTGCCACCAGACCTTAACTTAAGGACGCCCCGGATCACGCTGATCAGGCTTGGTCACCGTTGTGGTGGTGGTTGTCACTGAGTACACTGAAAAGGATGGGTGGAAGAAGATGGATTATGGATCTCATTAGTGACGTGTGGCCGATGCCAGTGGTGCTGAGTCACCTGATGCAAACAAATGTGCGGTATCACGTGTTATCTTGTGAACGCGTCAAAGCTGTCAGTTACCAGCTTCGTCTTACGCTCCACCTTTTATACGATAATTCTTCATGACCCAACCTCCCCACCAATCCGTTATCATAGGAGATATATCCGGGGAAAGGGTGGATACAAGTATGTTATCCCCCACGCGCTTTCATTCCCTCAACTTCTCTCTCACTTATAGGTGGCAACCGCAATGTCCCTCGGGCAGAAGAATCTCGAATCTCGCAGGGGCAGTCCAACTTTGCTGATGGCTCAGGGCCCATTTTCAACATGTATGTGAAGATGGCAGAGGAAGAAGACAACAAAATGGCGGATCGCTGGCAAAAGGATGCTGATGGGATTCTTATTTTCGTGAGTCCGAATATATTTTCCATTCCGCAGTACTTTGAATTGAATACTACAGACTGGATTGTTCTCTGCCGCCGTTGCGGCATTGGTTGCTGTGTCGGTCCAGGACCTTAGGCCAAATTCACAAGATACCTCCGCATTCTATCTCAAAAATATATATCAACTTCTCGCCGATCCCAATGTTTCTCGTGCATCAATACTTGCAACTCCAGCTGCACCACCTCCCTTCTCTCCACCAAAATACGCAATCTGGGTGAACTCACTCTGGTTCTTGAGCTTGGCGATCAGTCTTTCCTGTGCCCTTCTCGCGACGTTGTTACAGAAGTGGGCACGTCGATACCTCAATATTACGCAACCACAACGGTCTAGCCCACACAAGCGAGCCCGGATTCGTGCGTTTTTCGCTGATGGGGTCGATAAGTTACACCTTCCCTGGGCGGTGGAGACATTGCCCGGCCTGCTACATATTTCCCTCTTTTTATTCTTTTCTGGCCTCGTCATCTTTTTGTTTAACGTTAACGACACCGTTTTCAATGTTGTGGTTTCGTGGGTCGGGTTTTTGACAGGGGTTTATATGTGCATCACGTTGATGCCAATCTTCCGACACGACAGCCCCTACTATGCGCCACTTTCTTCGTCAGCCTGGTTCCTTTACACTAGCATCCTACTTACAGTCTTCCCCATTCTCGACTTTCTTTATGATTGCATTTCTTTTTTCATGGACATGCCAAACTCCCTACGCCTTTATCACTTGAGGAGAACATATCGCAAGCGGCTCTTGGTGGGTATACACAAAACGGCCCAAGAAATTGCATCAGAATCGTCTGCAGAAACTGATGGTCGTATCTTGAAATGGACGTTCGATGCACTGGACGAAGATCGCGAACTAGAACAATTCATCGAGGGCATCCCTGACTTCTGTACGTCGCAAGTCATCGGTGATCCCAGAGCAATTCTCGCCAGACTGGATAATTGGATGTTGGCAGCTGCTTTCTGGCGATTCCTGAACCGTACTTGGTCATCCAGTTTAATCCCAGAGACGGTCAAAAAAAGGAGGCTCATGATGTGCGTGAAGGCCGCAGATTCAGCATGCCTTCCCGGTGCCGTTCATGGGATCTTTACTGGCGTTTTCCAGAAGGGCATCGGTGGAGTGTTACGATCCATTGAATTAGGCCATTCACTGAGAAGTTCAGTTAACGACAATGACCAAGACTCTAACCCATGTGCCCAGGGGTTAATTAGTGGCATTATCGCTAACGTACCAGTACAGGAACGCGATCACCGTTGGAACACTCTCGTTATGGACCAACTAGGACTATCCGAAGGCGTGCTTGGAGACTACCTCGCTCATGGCGACAGCGTGTTGCTTGCTAATTTGATCCACATCACTCGCCTATTCTTGGATAATTCGGACACAAGTTCTACGCTGTCACGCATCCTGCGATCCATTTCCAGATTTGAGGGTCAAAATACTCTTCCTGAACTTCAGCATGACTTCTGTGCGTTGTGGAATGACATCGTTCTAGAAGCGGAGAACAGCGGGCCTCTCAGCAATGCTATCCACATCCTCCTTAGGATTCGACATATTTACATTGCTTTACATCAAGGCACCGATGCTGCCCCGTCCGCCTTCTTCGTTGCCACAGAAAACTTTGACCGCGTTCTTTGGGCACCATCTTCATACCCTTCGTGCAACATCCCTGGTCATCACCCTCAGATATGACACAAGACATGACACGGTTATTGTGGGTACAACAAACGAGATCACCTATACACCCATCATTACCTCACTAACTGTCATCGATCTCAACGCTGATCTGGAGAGTCACCCCTCCTGCCGGGTCTGACTCGCATCCTTTCGCGCATCAATCTCAGATTATCACCACATACGTCTCGCATCGCTGCTCATCCTACCACGTTCATCAATAATTTCCACGGAGTTACACCGATCAATGTCGAAAGACAATCGTTTCCTACCACTTCACCCGGTCCATTGCAATACATTGTCCCGACATCATAACCATCTCGCCCATAGCCGGGTCCGAGCATGACTCATAGTCAGACCTTCGTTCTACTCTTGCAGTTTCGACAGCCATTCCTGATCTTCCCATCTACTTGGACCATCTGTCCTGGTCTCCAGCAAGATGCTCCTCCGGACCTACAGACGCCCACAACTACAAGTCAACCACGTGACTTCCAACGCTCCCTCCAGCCTCAGCCGTGTCCTCTACTTTTACCACACCGCAGGTGGCCTCCATTCTGCACCCAAGTGATGCAACATCCAATACGGACAACGCTTCCAAAGCTCCAGACATCCCTAACATGGAGGCCTTCATCGTCCCCACCCAACTGGCAGCGTCGATTAGCCACAGGCGTGCTAGGCGTGGGTAGGGCTTGTCATGCAGCATGAACTTATCGAGGAATGATGTGACGCCGATGGATATCTGTACGTTCTGTGTCTTTATCTTGCGAGAGATGTATTAATACTTAGCGTGGCTCCAGATGGTGAAGACCAATTCGTTGTGAGAGGTCACAAGTCGGCATATTTATGTTCCTTGTGTTACTTACCATAAGTGCCTGTCTGGTACCGTGACCACGCGAATCTCATTCAAAAAAAAAAAATCACACATCCATCTGAATCTCATATCCCCGTGTTCTTCGCCATACGTTGCTGTGTTACCCTACTTACCGTAGCAAATCCTTAAGGCATGGTACTGCACGGTCACGAAATGTCGTGTTGTCAGTTTCTTCCCTAGCTTCCGCACCGCCTCTGTACTACATGTTGTATAAACAAAAAATCTGCGTCGCTTATAGCGCTTGCCTTAACCTTAACCTTTACAGTATGTAGATACGGTGGTGACGGTCATGCTCAAAGTGCCACTGTCACTGCATACAACTCTCGTGTTCTGCGAACCCTCTATGTTCAGTCTGAAGATCAAATTGATTTTCGACTATGTGGGAATCTTTCTGCAGCGACCAAGGACTTTGTACACGTACACAGATGGCAGTGATGCCTATCATGTGACCGTGACAGCGCCCTTTTGCTCAACTCGGAGTCCCGGGGACGTCCCGGACGTGCCTAAGTTAATCACGTTTTTTATTTGCAGTTTGAGGTCGCTGGTGGCCGCTGGTGGCCCGCTATAGTATCCGGTCAACATCTTTACCGTCGTCATATATTCCGTTCGGATTTCTATGACTATTTGATGTCTCAACCTCCCCAACCTCATCAAACTATTTCCCTAGGAGCCGTATCTGGAGGAAGAATGGAGACAGGTATGTTATCTTTTTACTCGCCTCCGTTCCCATCAACTTTATGCCCAGCTATAGATGGCAACCGCTATGTCCCTTCGGCAGAACAGCCTCAAGTGCTGCAGGGGCAGACCAGCTTCGCTGATGGGTCAGGGCCTCTTTTCAATATGTATGTGAAGATGTCCGAGGAGGAAGACAACAAGATGGCGGACCGCTGGCAAAAGGACGCAGACGGTATTCTTATTTTCGTGAGTACTAGCTTTCATTCCTCAGCGCCGCGGTCGATCTGAATACTACAGACTGGTTTGTTCTCTGCCGCCGTTGCGGCATTGGTCGCAGTGTCAATCCAGGACCTCAGACCAAATCCACAAGATACCTCCGCATTCTATCTCAAGAACATATATCAACTCCTCGCCGATCCCAATATATCTCGTGCATCGATTCTTGCCACTACGGTTGAACCTCCCCCGTTCTCTCCACCAAGATATGCAGTCTATGTTAACTCGCTCTGGTTCTTGAGTTTGTCGATCAGTCTTTCTTGTGCTCTTCTCGCGACATCGTTACAACAATGGGCGCGTCGATACCTCAATATCACTCAGCCGGCACGGTACAGTCCACACAAACGAGCACGAATTCGTGCTTTCTTTGCCGATGGACTTGATAAGCTACACCTTCCTCGTGGTGTCGAAACATTGCCCGCCCTGCTACACCTTTCCCTCTTCCTCTTCCTTTCTGGTCTCCTCGTTTTCTTATTCAACATCAACCACACCGTTTTCAGTGTCGTGGCTTGGTGGATTGGGCTTCTAGCGGGGATATATGCTTGCATCACGCTGATGCCCATCTTCCGGCATGACAGCCCTTATTATTCCCCACTTTCTTCGTCGGTATGGGCCCTCTATACTGGCATGATATCTTTAATCTTCCGAATTCTCGATTTTCTCTATGATTGCATCTACTTTTTCATGAAAAGAAGAGCCCCTGGAGATTTTTATCACTTGAGCGGAGTTTATTGCGAGCGGCTCCGGGGAGGCATAGAGAAGACAGCTCAAGAAGTTGCTTCGAAATCGTCCGCAGAAACCGACGGCCGTGTCTTGAAATGGACATTCGATGCTCTCGACGAAGACCACGAGCTGGAACAGTTTTTCGAGGGCATGTCGGGTTTTTGTAGCTCGAACGTTGTGGACGACCCTCAAGACATTATTTGGAGGCTGGCAGACGGGGGGAGGATGAGATATGTTCTCAATGCTTTCCGCCTCCGTACTTGGACGTCTACTTTGCTCCCTGAGATGGTCAAGGAAAGGCGGTTTATAATCTGCATGAAGGCTGCCGATGCACTACAACATCCATTTCCAACGTTCGACATCCTTTCGGAGGTTTTCAAGTGGGGCGTGAATGGGGTCTTACGATCTGTTCATATAGGACACACAATCCTTATCCGGAGTCATAGCAGTGATACTGAAACTGCTTTATGTGCTCAAGGAATAATTGCTGGCATCATCGCAAGGGCACCGGAACGTGATTATCGTTGGCATCTGCTCGTTACGGACCAGTTGGGCTTATCAGAAAGTGTGCTTCGTGAATACCTTTCACACGGTGATAGCATGTCACTTGCCAACGTTGTCCACATCACTCGCCGGTTCTTCAATACCTATATTGGTGGAGGTCGCGTCATGTTTTCTGCTTTGTTGGTTATTCTGCGGTCAATTTCCGAATTTGACATCCAGAATACTCTTCCGGGACTACAGCACGACTTCTGCGCCTTGTGGAATGAGATCGTTCTAGAAGCACGAACAAGTAGGGCTTCTAGAAGGATTCCCTTCTGTGTTCTCCGTCCCATTCGCCGTCTTTACATTGCTTTACATCAAGGCACTGAAGCTGCCCCAACGGAGTTTTCGGCTTCCACCCAGGACAATGACGACGTTCTTTGGATGCCATCCTCGTACCCATCGTGCGACATCCCTGGTCATCACAATCACGTACGCTCTAGTGTCGCTGGCGCAATAGGTGAAACCATACATTCACCCGACATCAACCGATCTCTCGTCCTGCATTCCAACACCACTCGTGACTTGTCATCATCACCACTTGGAACGACCACCGATCATGACCGAACAAACCATCCCATTCTTCAGGGTACCTTAATCACCGACTCTTCCCACTCCGGCCCTTTTGTTGATATTCGATCCCTTCCCCATCCTCCTATTTCGCCCAACCTAGACATATCAGTTGCGACACACGGTGCCGCTAACACCGATGACTTCTCCGTATCGTCCATTGCCGGCTCATCATGATAGTCCAAGTCCGACTCTAGCTCTAATCCAGTAGCTTCGACATCCCCCTTCGTGTCCTTTTACCTTCTCTATTTATCCGGGGCTCGATCTATATGAAGGTTTTTCTATGCATGGTGCAGCACGACCGTTCGTTTTTTTGTTCCTCCCTGTACAGCCCAGGTTTCCTTATTTTTTCCACTACGCCACCTCCTGCTCACAAAGACCCCTTATACGCCCGTTCCGCGAGTCTTCCCTAATTGTATATAAGATGTATGGTCTGTTAACTTACATTAGTAATTTCACGATTTACTTGTTCGCTCGAGTCAAAATGCAAGAACATTGTGCATTGAAAATTATCTAGCTTTTTTGAATCCTAGGCGCGGCATCTTTCAATTTTTTACTTTCTCATGACTACCCTGTCCAGGAAAGCTGATCTATTTATTGATTTGATTCTGTCTTCACGCCAGGAGAGTGGTGAGGATCGGGAAATCACCACCACGGACTCACGCGTTTGAATCTTCGTTCAGGATGCTAACGCGGATACTTAGCAGCTTGCCAGCCATATTCCTGCGTTCTTATGGCGAAATAAATTTTGGTTCATGATTTTCTGCCAACGCAAAGGGCCACGGAAAATCCCCGAAGTGGGCAAGCAAGCCCGGTCAGTCTGGTGACTTACTTCGGACACACCGACACAGCAATAACGCGATTATTTAGGTCGAACAAATCACCAAGTCAGACCAAAAGTCTCGTGATATGTCATCGCTTTCAGTACAGCAAGACCACGATCATTGTTGCTGATGAAAAGATCGATTCAACTCTATTTAGTGGTAGAGAACATACTAAGACTGATAAGACACGTGGACTGTGCAGAAATGCTTCACGTCGTTAACAAACACCACATGGCGTCTTCCGTCCCACTGGCATGAGGTGCAGATGTCCTCTATAGTAGGGAATCCTCCTAGGGATCAGTAGAGTGTCGGACGCGGAGCAATCTCAGTGGTGCCGATGACTCGGATAGTACTTGTATATCCGGCCCACGCTTTGAATATGCATCGACTCGCGGACAGGAATCGTCATCATCTTCCACGCAATAACTTGATGAACAAGAAGCGGGAACTCTCAAACCTCAACTTTCCCACGCTGGCGTTCCACTCGTCACTCGGTTCGTTCATCGCCAGCGCCAAGTCGCATTATATAATATTACAAGTTACATCCTCAACACAAAAAGACTCGGATGTTCCGAGCTGCGTAGTGCTGAACGTTTGCCAGTTGATATTTTTTTTTTTCGATCGCGTTATTTTTTTTTTAAAGTCAGCATTTATATTCCGCAACGTGTATCTAGGACAAAGACGCGGATCCCGTAATTGTGTACGAGATTGAAAGAGGCGGATTCAGAGGGGGCTTGTGGGGGACATAAATGCGGAGTCTCGACAGTTCGTAAATCGTAATCAGGGTGGTAATTAGGATTTGTACTACTGGGGGTATTATAAACCCTGGAGTTATCCGGGGAAGGGTTTAAGCCACCCTGGTTCCCGTGCCCGACGTGGGCGCGCGCATGCTTGTGTTGCCCTGAGAAAGTGGGGCATGCCTTCGCCTCCTTGGTGGTCAGCAGGATAGAGGAACTCTGCTGAGCTGTTTCGATGGCGTTGGCGTGCCTTATTACGTTTTGTGGTCGCTGGCGGTCCGCCACCGTAATCTCCAGCACACACCCTTGTTATCCTTAGAACCATTGGCCAGCAGTCATACGCTCCGCCTTTGATATTGGACTCTTCAATGTCCCTGTCCCAGCCTCCCCACCATGCCGTTCCCCTAGTACATATATCTGGGGAGACAAGTACGTTATCCCCCATTCGCTTCCGTTCTATTCCTATTACCTTCATCCTCGTCTCTAGGTGGCAACCGCAATGTTCCTCACGTGGAACTACCTCAAATGTTGCAGGGGCAATCCAACTTTGCTGATGGGTCTGGGCCTCTCTTCAATATGTATGTGAAAATGGCGGAAGAAGACAATAAAATGGCTGATCGCTGGCAAAAAGATGCTGACGGGATTCTTATTTTCGTGCGTCCTCGAATATATTTTTCATTCCGCAGTGCTGCAGCCAACTTGGACCTGACCACTATAGACTGGTTTATTCTCTGCTGCCATTGCGGCATTGGTCACGGTATCAATCCAGGACCTCAGGCCAAACTCACAAGATACCTCCACATTCTATCTCAAGAACATATATCAACTTCTCGCTGATCCCAATGTTTCTCGTACATCGATTCTTGCTACTCCAGCTGAACCTCCCCCGTTCTCTCCACCGAAATACGCAGTCTGGGTGAACTCGCTCTGGTTCTTGAGCTTAGCGATCAGTCTTTCCTGTGCTCTCCTCGCGACATCGTTACAACAATGGGCGCGTCGATACCTCAATATCACTCAGCCAGCACGGTACAGCCCACACAAGCGAGCCCGGATTCGTGCTTTCTTTTCCGATGGGGCCTCTAAGTTATACCTTCCCTGCGGTGTCGAAGTAATACCCGCTCTGCTACACCTTTCCCTCTTCCTCTTCCTTTCTGGTCTCCTTGTTTTCTTATTAAACATTAACCACACCATTTTCAGTATTGTTGTTTGGTGGATCGGGGTTCTAGCAGGGATATATGCCTGCATCACGTTGATCCCCATCTTCCGGCATGATAGTCCTTATTATTCTCCACTTTCTTCGTGTGCATGGCTCCTCCATGCTGGCATGCTATCTTTAATCTTCCGAATCCTTGCTCTGCTCCATGATTATTTTTCCGTTTTTATGAACATAACTGCCCCTATAGATCTTTATAACTTCAGCAGATTCTATTACAAGCGGCTCCTGAGAGGTATAGACAAGACGGCCCAAGACTTTGCTTCGAGTTTGTCAGGAGAAACTGACAGTCGTGTCTTGAAGTGGACATTCGATGCTCTCGATGAAGACCACGAACTGGAACAATTTTTCGAGGGCATGTTGGCCTTTTGTAACTCGAAAGTTGTGCACGACCCTCAAACTATTCTCCGGGGACTGGCGGACGGAAGGTTGAGATATGCTGTCGACGATTTTCGCTACCGTACTTTGGCATCTAGTCTGCTCCCTGAGATGGTCAAAGAAAGGCGGTTTATAATCTGCATGAAGGCTGCCGATGCATTACAGCGTCCATTTCCAACATTCGACATCCTTTCGGAGGTTCTAGAATGGGGCATGGATGGGGTCTTACGATCTGTTCATATAGGGCACACATTGGTTATCCGGAGTCATAGCAGCGATCCTGAAATTGCTTTATGTGCCCAAGGAGTTCTTGCTGCCATTATCGCAAGAGCACCAGAACGCGATTACCGTTGGACCGCACTTGTCATGGATCAACTCGGCGTATCGGAAGGCGTGCTTCGAGAATACCTCGCACATGGCGATAGCGTGCTACTTGCCAACCTGATCCACTTCACCCGCCAGTTCTTCCGCTTTCATCTCGACCGAAATCGCAATGCACTTGACGCGATGGGGGACATTTTGACACATATTTCCAAATTTGACATTCAAAGTACTCTTCCTAGACTGCAACACGACTTCTGTTCCCTGTGGGGCGACATGGTTCTAGAAGCGCGGAATTGGGGGCCCGCTGTGCAGATTGTCGTCTTGATTCGCCATCTTTACATCGCCTTACATCAAGGGAGCGATGCTGCCCCAACCGCATTCTCTGCTGCCACAGATTATTATGACCGTATTCTTTGGCTGCCATCCTCATACCCATTGTGCAACATCCCTGGCCATCAGCCTTGCGTGAACGGCGCTGTCGCGGGCGCAACACGTGAGATCACTCATCCATCTGTCATCACCTCACTTACCTCACCTACTGCCACGCATTCAAACAACGTTTTGGTTACAATCACTCCTCCCGCCTCGTCTGCCTCGTCATCCTTTCCCGTGTCGATCCCAGATTATAGCCGCACACATCTTGAATACCTGTCATCACCGTACGATGTACGTCATCGTCCCCCAATCGTTGAGCCTTTCCACGGAGCTCCACCAATCAACGCTGAAAACAATCACTTTCTTACTACATCACTCGACTCGGTAACCGCTATTACAGCTCAAAATACCGCTGATATTGCAACCACCTCGCTCATTTCCCAATCAGGACCTGATTCAGAGCCTGACCTTCGCTCCCATCTGGCAATTTCCACGTTTATTCCTCAAACGCCTCTCACCTTCCCATCTACTAGCGCCGTCGCTGCACAGCACAACGCTGATCTTGTTGTTCCTCCTATAGAGCCCGGTATGCCATTATTACCTCTCTCTACCCCTAGTCCCGGGTAACACGCCTCCCGCAGACCAACAGAAATCAACGACGTCTCCCGGATTACTGATCGACCAAGTGACCTCCAGCTTGAGATTGCTTCCCTTGAGCTCAGATAGGGCCATTTCTTCCACGACTCCGCAGGTGACTTCCGTTCCGCGCCAAAACATAACGCCAAATGATGTTACACCCGATATGGATAACACCTCTCGACATCCAGACTTCAACCCGGAAACCCCTTGTTATCCCCGTAGCTAGCCATGTTGTTTAGCCACTGGCATAGGTCAGGCGTGATATGCGGCATCACTGGCGAGCGTATCGAGAATGGCGTGATGCTAATGATATTTGTACGTTCCGTGTGCCATTATCTCGGAGGGGTGTATTAATGCTTACCGGGAACAGATGGTGTTCGAATCTGATCGTTTGTATTGTTGTGGCCTTTGTAGGATACGCAGTTACGGCTAGTTTGTGTTACTCAGGCAAACAAACGCAGCGTCCTTGCGCGAAATCTAAGATATGTGTTACTGTTCATCTATCTTACTGTATTTACCTTGTAACTGTATTTCGCGCTCCGATGTCTCATCTCAGATATGCGATCCTGGGTGTATTGTTCTACTTACTGTACTATATGCTATCTACTGATAAATAGTGGGCAGAAAGTGAATAGGAGATGTATCGACTTGTTCTCGAAATCCCCCCACTCGCGCACGTTTAAACTTCGTGCCCTTACATCATCAAGTCCAAGCTCTAATGGCACGGTTCTCCACGATTTTCCACGATTACAAAACCAAAATCTTCGCTCGTTACTCAGCTCCTGCGCGCCACCCTGTATATTACGTGATGTATAGATCTAATTTGCGGTCAATGAGAAATAATCGCCCTAGTAAGGGGGGAAAGTTAATTTAGCGTCCTATCTAGATTATCCTAGAGTCCAAATGGCCCCCAGAGGTTTATTCTGGTGAGGGGGTCGCCGCAAAGACGATACAACGCTATAAATGTAAACAAGGAGTTGAGAAAGGCAGTACTGTACTAGATGGAAGCGCAGGATACAGCAAATCAGTAAATATTACGAAATAACGAAATGAAAGTCTGCTCAGCCCGGAAATCGTCTGGTGTCACGTGACTAGGGGTTCTCAGAATACATTCACCGACAGTGGAATTCTACACCAAAAACAGTGTCGATCTTTGCTTGAAAACGAAAGGAAAATGGATCAAGACAATTAAAGACGACCAATAAACAAGTGCCAGCTACAGCCTGTTTCGGCCAGTTTAAGCACAAACCGGAACCCCCAATTCGTGCCGACCTCGTAGAGTTATTTGCGCATATTTTTGGGGAAGGCTAGCTTCGATGAAGGGAGAAATCCGCCGGAATGGATGAATTCCCATCCTGCACATCGTCTTGGGCACTGAGAGGTCCAATTCTTGTCGTAACACTTGAATCGAAAGCAGATGCTGCCTGGGGAATGACGAGCGAGAAATCAGTAGTTGGAGATATAGATGCGGAAATCAGTCCGTGGGGTATACTGTCAGATACAGTAACGGAATTATTTGCAGATGAACGAAGATCTGGGGGGAAAGTGGCCATGATTGACGGAGTGAGGGTAGGTGAGGATAGAGTTTCAGATTCGGGCATGATAGGACGGACGGTGGCTGCTTTCTTCTTGTCGTATCGTAGAGTGGCAGCATCAGTAGAGGTGGAAGGAGGAGCTGTGTTAGCAATGGACGAGGTAGTGAGGGTGTCAGTGGTGATACGTGCTGCACTAGCAGCTGGAAGGGGGAGGCTTTCCAAAAGTGGAAGAGGCGTCGCGGAGAAAGGAGTGGCGCGTTGCCGCGACGTCTCAGGAGGCTCAACGATGAACGATTCCAAGTCACGTACGGGAGATGGAGACGCATGATCTGGATTTGGTGTGGGACAAAACGCAACAGTACGTAGGTCAGGCTGGATGGACTCGGAAGGAGTGATGGTGGCCAGGGCGGTAGCGTGACACTTTTCTGTGGGTTGAGTGAGGGGTAGGGGGATGAAGGACTCGCTTGCTCTGGGGTTGACGACCCCGTGTATGTGGGACGTTGAGTTGGGATGATGCTCTGAGATGGTGCATAAAGGGTACTCGTTAAGAACATCCGCGTAGCGATTGGTGGATTCAGGGACCTCAGTCAGGCAAGCATCGGTGCCTCGATGTAGATCAATATAAACATAGCGAAGGTGGAAGAGTATACGAATAAGAGGGTCCACAGCCCCACCCTGTCGAGATTTTCGATGGACTTCATTCCACAGCGCACAAAACTCGTGCTGCAGACCAGGGAGAGTATTGTGAGCCTCACAGTTGGAAATGGATGGCAAAAGGACTTCTATCACATAAATCAGACTCGGAATAGCCTTAAAAGTGGAGTGGAAGATCTGGCGAGTGACGTGGATCAGATTGGCAAGTAACACACTGTCGCCATGTTCGAGGTAGTTTTGGAGGACGGCCTCGGACACCCCTAGTTGGTCCATAGCAAGTGCATTCCAGCGGTCGTCGCGTTTCTGCACGCTTGCGATGATGCCAGCAACTATGCCTTGGGCACATAAACCGATTCCTCGGTAGCTACTGTTACCCCAGCTTCTCAGGGAGTGCCCAATTTCAGTAGACTGAAGGACTCCATGCCACCTCCCAGAGAAAATGCGAACAAGAATTCGCAACGTCGCAAGGGAGAGGCATGCATCGGTCGCCTTCACGCAGATGACGAGCCGCGATCGTTTGACCGCTTCAGAGACCAAATCGGATGACCATGTGCGATCCAAGAATACTGCCAAGGTATCTGCTGATGCCCAACTATCCAATTCAGTAAGATGGCGTCGGGGATCTTCGATTACTTTGGAGTCACAGAAGCTAGGGATGCAGGAAAGAAATCGCTCCAATTCGTGGTCTTCATCCAAAGTCTCGAACGTCCATACCAGGGCACGACCATCGATTTCTGGCGACACCTCCCAAGCAGTTCCTTCGGCTGCCTTTGCCATACCTTGTAAAAACAGCACTCTATAGTTTTCGTACCGGGCAGTGATAGTTATCACGGTTTTAAAACTGAAGGAACAGCGTGAAACAGTCCAGAAGAGGATTTTGAACACTGCGTAAAGTGCGCCAGAATACAGGAACCAGACAGGTGAAGAAAGAGGGGCGTAATACGGGCTGTCTGGTCGAAAGATTGGCATCAAGGTGATGCAAAAATATCCGGTCATGCAGATACCGACCCACGATGCGACCACGCTGAAAACCGTATGATGGATATTGAAGAGAAATATAACGAGGCCGGCGAAGAAGAGGAACAGGGAAAGGTGTAACATGGCGGGCAACGCTTCGACCGCCCGCGGAAGTCCCAGCTTGTCGACTCCTTCGGCAAAAAACGCGCGAATACGTGCCCGCTTATGTGGGCTGTTCCGTGTTTGTGTGAGCTTCATGTATCGACGAACCCACTGCTGCAGTAATGTCGCCAGAAGAGCGCAAGTAAGGCTGATGACTAAACTCAGGAACCAGAGCGAGTTGACCCAAACAGCATACATCGGAGGAGAGAAAGGTGCGGATGGATCTGATAGCGTAGAGGGGATGGAGACGTGAGACCCATTTGCGTCGGCCTGCAACTGGTAGATTTTTGCAAGGTAAAACGCAGAGGCGTCCTGTGAGCTTGGTCGAAGATCCTGGATCGATACTGCAATCAGTGCGGCGACGGCTGCCGAGAAAAGACCAGTCTATTATCTCTGAGTTGAAAGGAAATGTGTGTGAAAAACACTTATGAGGACTCACAAAAACTAGGATCCCATCAGCATCGCCTTTCCAACAATCTGACATCTTCTTGTCCTCCTCCCCTGCCATTTCCAGATATATCGAGAAGAGGGGCCCAGAGCCATCGATAAAGTTGGAACCTGCCTGTGATCTTTGATTTTGCGCTAATTGAGGTAGATGAGCTGCAAATCGATCTGGGTCAATACCATTCCGTGGCCGAATATGGGTGAGTCATACCCGCGCCCACTCCCACTCCAGGTAGAATTTCCATGTCGATGGTTGTGGAAACAGATTTAAACACGGTTTTGGAACGATCGTAAGTTATGGGGGAATGACACGTCACGAATCGTTGACGATCCCTAAATTTTCTCTCCACGGCCTGGCATGTCCGAGTCAACGCACGTGCAAGTGCAGCCAGCCAGGCATACAATTGATGAACCATAGTGATGTGAACATGGCACTCTGGGTCTCAAATAACATCCTACCAACAATACAGGGAGGTGAGGGAAGAGCGTAATAATCAGCCTGACCCTGAACTCGCTGTAGCTCACGGATTGCCCCATAACTTAATTCCCACCCTTAGACTCTATCCCCGGTCTGCCTTCGATTACTTGTTCCATCTACTTTCGCTTCAACAAACGGATCCCCCCAACTCCTCAACGCAAGAGCGGCAAGTTCCGGAACTTTTTCATGTACTACAATTGGAGATCCGTCATGAACGTTACGACTCGACGACTCGAGTGTCTTTGGATAATTATGACGGCGTGAGGGGCGTTCGCCCAGTCAATAACTATGGTATGGACTCCATCTTTTTGCGCATGACACGACTAAATATGTGAATGTTCCACGTCAACGTATACATAACCTTGGCCTGCTAAACGCAAGATTTGATGGGTATGAAGGATGAATGGCAGGGGGAAGCGGGCCTTACCTGCCATCAGAAGAGAATCGTCTCATGTCAGATGCCCTCCAGCACCGCCTTGAAACGTGTCTATTCTCGCCTCGGCTGTTACACCCATTGGCAACCTCCTTGCGGATTCGTATTAAGGTGTCCTCCAATGGGAAGGATATCTCGGTGAGTCGGCGACATCTATGATTGCCGTTTCAGAGCACACGGTGAAAATTTCCGACCAATACGAACGACGCTCTATAGTAACGCTCGTGATGTCAGACAAGGGTAGTTTTCATCCACAGGGGAAGGAGTTGCTCTGAAGAAGTTCGACAGCAAAGCTGGAGAGAGTTGGACAAGGCTGAGGATTCCCACTTTTATGAAAACTGGAGATGATGCAGTGACTTACAACGATGCAGTAAGCTTACAACCTCCCGACATAATAATAACCAAAATTTACCAAATTCTTCCATCTTCTGAGTCACGCTTTCTTGATAGGATTCAGGCTCCCGAAACCTGTTGCATAGACCCAATAGTGGGATCGTACCACATAACGGGTTACGCAGATCCGGTACATAGCGGATGCTATGGGACTTGGGGTTTGAGTCTTAGAATTGTAACATACGTACTGGCCCAGCACAGCAGAAGATTGAGAGGTCCAGTTGGGAGCTGACTAATAAAAATACGTAACTGCGGGAAAATCCGCCAACGCCAACACTGTGGCTGTGGCTGTGACGCTTGAAACTGTTCCCCCACCTCACCTGTTGTCTTTTGTCACCCGCAAGATCATCTCTATTTCAGATATACCCCAAATCGTTCGACTTGGACGGGCGGGAACTCCCTAAATAGGTCGAACCTGACGTTGCAGCACAGCCCAATGCCAGAGAACTCAATAAAGTGTCGTGAGCCGATGGCGGTGCAAATTTCCGCGAATGAATTGTAGTAGTCAAAGGCCGTGCTCTACGCTTCTTGTCCGGACCTGGACCCCCCGGACTGCGGACGATGGCTGAATAGCTTCGTCAAGTTAAATTCCCGGCAGGAGTTAATACGCTCAACCCCATCTTATGCCCCATCCGCCATAATTATACTCCTCGATGTCCAAAGCTGCTCACAACGTAGGGGATAGACCAGAGGAGGGGACGCACCATAGTATGTCATCTGTTATTCCATTATCTTCCCTGACGAATCATTTTGGCTTTTAGGTGACTACCGCTATGTTCCTCAGTTTGCGCGAAATCAAATGCCGCAGGGACACTCCAACTTTGCTGACGATTCAGGGCCTCTCTTCACAATGTATGTGAAAATGGCGGAGGAAGAAGACGACAAAATGGCCGATCGCTGGCAGAAGGATGCTGATGGGATTCTTTTTTTCGTGAGTCCGATACATCCCCAAAGCTGGAGCCCACCTAACCGCCGTAGACGGGTTTATTCTCTGCCGCCGTCGCAGCATTGGTCGCAGTATCCATCCAGGATCTCAAGCCAAATTCGCAGGATACCGCAGCATTTTATCTCGAGAAAATGTACCAGGTTTTCGCCGACCCCAACGCATCTATCCCTTCCACTCTAGCTAAGCCGCCCCCATTCTCTCCACCGAAATCCGCAATCTGGGTCAACTCACTATGGTTTTTGAGCTTGGCCATCAGTCTTACATGTGCTCTTCTGGCGACATTGTTACAGCAGTGGGCGCGTCGATACCTTAAGATCACTCAACTACCACGCTACAGTCCCCACAAGCGAGCGCGAATCCGTGCGTTCTTTGCCGACGGCGTGGAAAAGTATCATCTCCCTGAGGCGGTTGGGGCACTGCCCACCCTACTACATCTCTCCCTCTTTCTTTTCTTTTCGGGACTGCTTATATTCTTGTTCAACATCGATCACACCGTCTTCAGTGTCGTGGCTTGGTGGGTCGGGTTGACGGCGGGGGTATATGCGTGCATCACGTTCTTACCGATCTTTCGACACGAGAGCCCTTACTACGCGCCCCTCTCGACACCAGTGTGGTTCCTTTACACCGGCATACCATACGCAACTTTCAGAATTCTCGGGTTGCTCCCATATCGCCTTGTTGCCTCGTTCAGCCGACTAACTTTACCACACTTGGCTCGCTCGATAGTTGCTCATCGCAAACGATTATCGAACGGTATCGTGAAAACAGCCCAAGAAACTGCCTCAAAATTGTCGGCGCACATCGACGGCCGCGTCTTGAAATGGACATTCGAGGCTGTTGATGAAGATCACGAACTAGAACAATTTTTCGACGGTATCCCAGGATTTTGTAGCTCAAAGGTGGTCACCAATCCACAACGTAGTCTTGCTGACCTGGACGAGTGGGACCTGCCGTCTGCGTTGGTGGGATTTTCAGACCGTACTTTGTCATCCAACTTGGTTCCTGAACTGGTCAAAATCCAGCGGCTCGTCATCTGTCTAAATGCCGCCAATGCGGCCGGCTTTCCCGATGCGGTTCACGAGATCCTCCGTGACATCCTTCGGGGCGTTCTATCTGGACGTTGTCGTGGGGTGTTGGAATCCGTTGAGATGGGACATTTCCTGGGAAGGTGGTGCAAGAGCAACGATAAAAAGTCTGCAATATGCGCACAAAGCTTAGTGGCCGGCATCGTTGTAAACGTGCGGGAGCGCGATGATCGTTGGGTCACTCTCGCTATGGGTCAATTGGGCGTGATGAAAGGCGTGCTTCACGATTACCTCACGCATGGCGACAGCCTGTTACTTGCCAACTTGATTCATATCACTCGCCACATATTTTACTTCTACCTCGGCGGTGATCGGCAACTCGCTTATGTCTCATCTGACATTTTGCCGTCGATATCCAAACTGGACATCCAGAATACGCTTCCTAGACTACAGCATGACTTTTGTGCATTGTGGAACGACATTCTTTTAGAAGCAAGATACAGCGGTCCTTACAGCACTCCGACATATATCCTCCGGAACATCCGCCATTTATACATCGCTTTACACAATCGAAGCGATGCTGCCCCGACCGCGTTCTCAGCTTCTACCGATGGTGATGATCCCATTCTTTGGAGGCCGTCCTCGTACCCATTTTGCAACATCCGAGGTCATCACAACCACATACACTCTGAAATTGTCAGCGCAACAGGCGAGCCCGCTCATACTTCCGTCGCCACTTCGCCCACCGCCCCTTCCGATGCCTTTCTGGCCGCCATCACAGCCTCTGTCACACACAAGAAGTCAGCCCTGACTAGGCTTACCCTAGACCATCTTTCCCTCACAGACGAGCCATCACCACCCAATGTGATACAGGCTTCTCCGACGACCGAGCCCCCTCAACCCCCGCTTCCTGTTCCTATTGATAACCTCCGCCATCTTGCTACATACCCAGATCCAGCCATTGCTGTTGCAAAACAGGATAATGCGAATGCCCGCGTCATCTCATCCACGGCTAGCCCAGAGACTTATCATTTTGCTAACCCAGCAACTAATCCTTCCATACCCGGTGTGCAATGTTTGTCTTCTTCAACCCTCGCTTCGCACGATACGCTTCCCCCAGAACTGGAAACATCTTTACCTATTCCCGCGTCGCAGATTTGTCAAGTGACTTCCTCCTGTCCGGAATATCTTCCCTCGACCCCAGCTACGGCCATTTCTCTCACACTTCAACAGGGACCTTCCGTTTCATTTACAAAAACGGCATCGAATAGGCAATCACACGATACGTGTGATGATCTCCGGGATTCTGTGTCTCTCGATCCCATAGAGGCGTCATATCCACACCAGCAAGCTTTATTTTTCACCGACTTGACTACGAATCTTTCTCGTCATTCTCTTCACTCAGTCCCATCCTCTCGTACTATCGAGCATCCGCTATAGAAACGAGAATTCTGGCATGTGATGGCAGGTCGTGACTCTAGATTATGGATATTTGTAAGTTCTCATCGCCGTTGTCTCTGAGAGATGTTTTCAGGCTTACCATGGGTATAGATAATGAAAATTGGTTTGGCGTGGAGTCTTGTTGGACCTGTTTAGAGAAGATATGTAGCCGTGTAACACTTTTCATCCTTTTAGTATTACGAAAGGCTCGATCCACATTCATTTTATTATGATGAGCTCAGCTCTGTGCAACATCCTTTTACTTGAGTACGAGTTTCCTCATAATATCGCACGACTGCTTACAAGGTATCATCCCTGCTCACTCTCTTATACGCAGATATTGTACTGGCATGGAACCCGAAAGCTCAGAGACATTTTATAGAGCGAGTCTCCGAGTCGTTATTTGGGTTTGGTTCTATCTCAGCCCATATACACTGGCAGCTGGGGGCTAGCCACAGTGTATCTATCACAGTAAATATCCATATGAGAGGGGTCATTGGGGAGGACATACTGTCTGCACAGACACGTATCCACGAATTATGGTTCATTTTAACGATGAGACTTTAGGTGCTTGATACTCCCATTTCAGTGTTGCGGCTGTGCAGGCCACTTATTTGGCTTTGATCACCGTCAACTCCCTACCCCCATATTCGTCCCCATCTTCTCTCTAACACAGTACAGCCTTTCAATGCAAGCAACTCACGAAGCCATCAACTTGGGAGGCATATCCGGGGGAAGGCCCGGGATGAATACGAGTATGTCATAGGCCTCTGAGTGTTACGCCTATGTACTAATGCTCTCCTACAGCAAGCCACCCCTACGTACCTCAGTCAGCACAAAGCCAAACATTCCAGGGGCAGCCCAACTTTTCTGATGGTTCAGGGCCTCTCTTCAATATGTACGTGAAGATGGCAGAGGAAGAAGACAATAAGATGACCGATCAATGGCAAAAGGATGCCGATGGGATTCTCATTTTTGTACGTCGTCATGTATGAGTTTTCGGAATTCTGCGGGATCTCCGCGACCAACTTATACATGACCCACTCCAGACGGGTTTGTTCTCTGCCGCCGTTGCGGCATTGGTCGCGGTGTCGATCCAGGACCTCAGACCAAGTTCACAGGATACCTCCGCTTTCTATCTCAAGAACATCTATCAACTTCTCGCCGATCCCAACGTATCTCGCGCATCAATCCTTGCCACTCCGGCTGAACCACCCCCATTCTCTCCACCGAACTACGCGATCTGGGTGAATTCACTCTGGTTCCTGAGCTTGGCAATCAGTATCACGTGTGCTTTGCTGGCGACATTGTTACAGCGGTGGGCACGTCGATACGTCACGGTCACTCAACGGACACGGTACAGTCCACACAAGCGGGCACGGATCCGCGCGTTCTTTGCTGATGGGATTGACAACCTGCACCTTCCCTGGGCCGTTGAAACGTTACCTACCCTGCTACACCTCTCCCTCTCCCTCTTCTTTTTTGGACTCGTTATTTTTTTGCGCAACATCCATCACACCGTCTTCAGTGTTGTCGTTTGGTGGATCGGGCTTACGACAGCGGTCTATCTATGCATCACGTTAATGCCGATCTTCCGGCACAATAGCCCCTACTATGCGCCGCTTTCTTCGTCAGCCTGGGTCCTTTATACTGGAATACTTTATTCGGTTTTCCAAATTCTCAACCTTTTGAACGATGGCCTCAATCTCTTGTTTAACACATCAATACCGATCAGTTTCCCTGACCTGAAATCCGCTTATCGCAAACGGATCTTGGGTGGTATAGAAGAGACAGCGCAAGAAACTGCTTCCAACTTGTCAACCCTGCTCGACGCCCGTGTCTTGCTCTGGATATTTCAAAATTTGGACGAAGACCATGAACTTGAACAGCTCTTTGAGGCCGTTCCCAGTTTCTGTACTTCGGAAGTGGTTGATTCGCCCGTACTAGTTCTCCTCCGCATAGGTGAGGACCGGTGGGCAATGACTGTCGCTCAGCTCATTCAGAGTACTTGGACATCCAGTTTGGTCTCAGATTCGATTAAACGAAAGCGGCTAATAATCTGGGTGAAGGCTGCTGACTCAGCATACTTTTCTCGTACTGCGCGGTGGCTGCTTACCTTCGTTTTCGGTCGGGGTAAGTATAGATCCGGGTGGCTGTTGACATCCGTTGAACTTGGACATTTATTGAGAAGCCGAGGCAATGACGAAGAGCCTGGTCCGTGTGCACAGGCGATAGTTAGTGGCATCATTGCATGTGTACCAATACAGGAACGCGATTACCGTTGGAAAGCACTCGTTATGGACCAATTGGGCATATCGGAAGGCATGCTTCGACACTACCTCGTACATGGCGACAGTGTGCTACTTGCCAACTTGATTCACATCACTCGCCAATTCTTTGACTCTTATCTTGGCTGGGCAAGCTTTGATGATTTCGAAAAGTGGATGGTTCTGCAATCGATTTCCAAATTTGACAGTCGAAATACTCTTCCTGGACTGCAGCACGACTTCTGTGCTCTGTGGAACGAGATCGTTCTGAAATCGCAGAGCGGAGATAATAATAATACTAAACTTATTCTCGCCCCGATTCGCCACATTTACATCGCTTTACACCAAGGTACCGATGCTGCCCCGACCGCCGCTTTCTCGGCTTCCATGGATGATGGTGACCCCATTATACACCAGATATCCTCGTACCCATCGTGCACCATTCTAAGTCATAGAGCCACAATTGGCGCTGGCACCCACCCCCAGGCTTCACTCACTGCTTCAGAAATTGATGCCCTTTTGGCAGCCATCATTTCTTCTGCTGGCGTCGATAGGTCACCCTCGGCTCCAATCATCTCCTCTGACCCTCCTTCCACTCCGGAAGCTTCGACGTCCACCACTCAGCCTCCCTTCAGCCTCTCATCTGGTAGTACTGTTGGCGGGCAGGGTGATACCGATCTTGGTGCTATTCCTCTATCCGTACTACCCGTCGCCTCATCACCATCAGTCCCAGTTACCAACGATGCGTCTCTTTCAGACTCACAGATATTCCTCATCTCCCACTCATCACGAATTGACCCAGTGACCCCAGGCATAGGACATCTTCCCTTGAGCTTGAGCTCGGCTACAGCCATTTCTCCTGGAAACTCCCGGGGCGCAGACTCCTCTGACAACGCGGCAATTCCCGATGGCCAACATCAACTAGGCACGTCCACCCCCGATATAGCCATGGAGCTGATGCGCAATTCCCCCGACACCGTATCCGGCTCTCGCTCCCACGACATTGATTAGCCCAGGTGGAAGGGAAAACATCACGTGCTGTCTGCCAATACCATATACCCTATATCCTATCTAGAATGCTGTTATACTCTGATGGATATCGGTAAGTTCTGATTAAGTTAAAGACGGGTACAAAGCTCAATGTAGCTGTGGGTTGTCAGGCGATGGAACAGAAAATCACCCAAGTCAACTGATATGTCAACCACAGCCATTTTCTCTCCATCTCGTCGCCCTATTTTTCATGGGCGCTTTTACGTTCCTTATTTTTGCAGCGCTATATGCTCTCTGAGTTTTTCTTTGTTGCCTGTTTGTCGTTATGTAATTGCCGTCGCATAACCAATCAAAGCCATCCAGCGCTTGAACTGCTCGAGACGTAACACTCTAGGTTTATAAAATTATTAGAGAGTATCAACTCACATTGCTGTGCCCATGTTTTGGTGCCACTACTTCCACTGCCAGTGGAGGCACATCCTGACTCCGGGTCTGGGGTTGGCCAGGGATTGAGATACCTCCCACGCTATGAAAGGCATTGCAACTCGTGCTCATACAGTTGAACATTGAACAGCAAGTTGCGAGATCGAGGCCATAGCCGCAGAAGCCCCTTTAAACACCTCTAGTTTCTGTTCCTCTATAGCTAACTACATTACTACTAGTAGTAGCCTCGTGTTGCATCAAATAGAGGGTGTTTCCATCGCATTTCCCGGACCTTGCCCAGACATAGCCACTGTATTAATAACAGAACTTTGTCGTCACTGGCGCGATCAATTATGTCAATTGATCAACGCAGAATATTCTAATAATAGCCCGAGCCTGGTGTTTCCGCTATCAGTCTCCCAAGTGATGATTGAAAGCTTCAGACCGTGAGCCCGTGAGTGCCGTGACAGCCTCCACCCACTCCCTTATTCAAGATTTCTATTTCCGTGCCCCGAAAAATCAGGCCGCACCGTTACACCGAACTGTAGTCTGCGCAGCTTAGTCCACGAACGGTGAGGCCAGTGAGGGACCAACTGGCTATTTCGGGAAGTGTGCTCGATCCGCGATATGGCTTTTCATCGCCTTATCCTATCTTATCTTATCTCCCTTACTCCAACGAACGCCCAAGATTATCTGATTCGAAAACCCGCACTGTCTGCCACCTTGGGGAGAATAATTCCAGTCGCCTTCTATACTGTAGGTGTGGTGATGTTTTTCAACGCGTACATCTGTTTATTGTCATAAGATCTTTGTTGAGCGAGGCCGATGACCCATCGCAGGGAATGAGCTTAGCGTGACGCTGGCTTTCGTTGGTCTTCCCATAATCTCCACCAAACCCCTCTTCTAGACGCTTCAAAGGCCCAAGTTGGAGCAAACCTGAACGTTGAACACTTGTTGCAAGTTGTTAGACGCCGCATGCGAATGATGTGATACATTGAAACTGCACAATACGTGCTTCGCTTCGCTGTAGACTTTAAGCACGCAAGCTTTACGAGTCGTGATGCCGAAACTTGAAACTGGGAGCGTGTTTGTTTCGAAATCTTCATCAGTTATTTGTACGTAAAACGTGATAAGGATTGAATCCGAGTCATCACAGATCTAGATATCCAGATTCTTCGAATCGCACTGGTAAATATTGGAAGCCATTGAAAAGAAAAGGGCATCCAAGTCCATACTCTGTACACTTTATCATTGAACGCAAGCGACCAAACCTATATCGCGCTTGTACGGCTCACACACTCGTCCGAGCCCCATTTTCAAATTGCCCTCATTGCAGATTCCTATATAATTGGTCCATCCTTTCCCAATTGTTCACGCCGTAAGCACATCCTCTTCTCAAACAGATTTAATCACTCACCAAAGAAACAATAGTAAATCATGCTCCGTAATGTACGAAGTTCACCCAACGCTCCAGCCCAACTCGCTTCTCTCTCCTCAGCCTCTGTACCGCATCCCGAAGTGCTCTCGCCGATCTTTCATAATAGGGCGTGCTCCGATCTTCTCCAGAGAACATGGACGTGTAGAAGTATTCCGCAAGATCCCGTCCATCCCTATCGTCCATTGCCCACATTGTCCCGACCACACTCCGGAATCCGCAGTATTGCATCGCTGCAGTAAGGTGTAGCGCCTCGTCAGCAATGCTGCCATCAGTCAGCTCTGCTGTGTGACAAGCAGAGAGCAAGGCAAATTCGGCAGAGGGAAGTTGGGAGCGGACGATGTCAAGTAATGTAAGACGATCGCCACCGTATAGCGAGAATGAGGCGTCAAATGGTTTTCCTTTTTCCAAAATGCCATGACATGCAAAGTGGGCAAAGCGATGATCCTTGAGTCTTCTAGTCGCACTCTCTGATGTCGCATCCTCTAGTGTTAGGGTCTGGATTGAGCCGCCTAAAATTCGTTTGATGACTTCAATCTCCTCTATAACTCCTGGGAGAGTCTTCTCAGGTGGTGCGATGATGAGGAGCGATGGCAGATCTGGAGCACGTGTGCTAGGCTCACGAGATTTGATGAGTGCAGAGAGCGTTGGAGTATATGAGGATATATAGATGTCGGAGAAACACTTTTTGACATTGCCCGATGATCGAATTGGACCCATTGCGTGGAGGGGGAGAGAACAAAACACCGACGTTGGACACCACCAAATCCGAGATTGTTCCGGGATATTCAATTCGTGGAGCTTTTCCATGACTGGCTGGCCAACGAGATCATAAAGCTCTTCGAGTACCGAGCGTAGAGTGCGCTGATATTGCAACGATTCTAGAACATGTTTCTTTCGTGTGTCTGATAGACGGTGCGCCAATTCATTTGCTCTGTGGTAGAAATTATCGGAGGTCGTGATAAGGGAAGGGGGAGAGTCGTGCAATACGATGAGGATGTCGGAACGCCATTCGCAATGGTTGACTATGATGACCGGTCCTCGTGAGGAGGCTGCACGGAGAGTATCGAATGAGGGAGTCTTGAGGAAGTCTTCAAAGCCTGGCAATCTTTGGATTTCCGAAATGAGGGTATCACGCTCATCGAGGAGTGTGCGCTGCTTCTGCAGAAACTGTCCAAACGCGTCCGTTCGTTCCTCACCATGGGCGCTTCCACCCACCATTGCATTCCCAATTGGTGTTGAGGATGTCATCAAAATCTCGAGGTCCCGACTGAGGGTCGCGAGATTTGTCGCAAGCGCCGGGTCAACTGTGGAAAGTTGATCGATGGAAGCGCGAAGGCCACGCATTTCGGACCAGAGTAAGGCTCTCCCTTGTTCAAGGGTCACAATGGCCTGTTTCAAATCACCAATTTGGACCAGATAGGACGCATAGGCCAATGGCATCGTATTAGCCTCCTGGATGGCAACAAGATGGGCGTGTTTGGTATGGAGGGTTGGTACAAAAATGAGAGAGCTTTGCATCCATGACATAGCGCTCTCATATGCAGTTGACACTGAAGAGTGCTTGGTCCTTCGTGCAAGATTTGCCCAGGTACACGCGTATCGCAGTTTGCGAGATGGTATGGCACAGCGGTGTTCGATAGACATTTGTAGTAGATCGATAGATTCCTCTAGATCTTTTCTGCGAGGAATCCATGCCAGTCTTTGCAATAAGCATCGATGAAGTGCTTCGAGTGAGTGATAGTGGGACCACCCTAGTGAATCCGCCGTATGAATAACATGGCGAAGTAAGGAAATCGACTCATCAAGATACCCAATCCTATGAGTCCGTTGGGAGGCCAGAGCGAGATCGAGAGCCAAGTCGAGGAGACGAGCGTGCGAAAAGAAATCAGTGGGGGTTGAGGCAAGCTGCATTTGCCGCCACTCAATGCTATTTTCTAAATCCACTATATCGTCCGTGCGTTTAAATCTGGCATACTGCCAATCTGCGAGTGCACAGATGTATTTATCACGATCGGAGGGCTCTGGGAGAGTGCCAGAGAGCAGCTTCTGCAAATGCTGAATTTGCCGGTCAATTGTCATTAAGGAGCAAGCGTCCCGAATTTCTTTCTTTGCGTCCCACTCGATCCAACCGTCGTCCGATGTGTCCACATGCACAGATGCTGAACTATCAACTACTTGTGAAGGACTGGGATGTGCCATGTGGGGATGCTCCATGTGATGGAAGTACTCTGAGCGTGCATTGGTAAGGGTTGAAAGATACCCAGTGACCATAGAACGATCATCGCTTCCATGGGGTAAGAAGCGAAGTGAAGTGTGAACGCGAGATACCGCCTCTTCCAAGTATTGCGAATTTGGGTACAGATCGAACCGGAGCGTTGAATACTGCGCTGCGAAGAACAACGCGTCATTCAGGAGTGGATTCGGTCCATCGCCAAGGGGATGGGAAGCGATAACTTGGTCACATAGGACTATGGCCTCGTCAACATCGTTAGCAGAAGAGGTTTGCACAAAACGAATGAGGAGAGTCTTTGCCAGCGCCACGGAAGCTTTTTCGAACCCTGGAGGGTGCATTCCTATGACTCCACGTATGTAGTCGATGACTTGATCAAGAACTTGATTTAACATTCTTTTTTCATGGCTTGTGTTGCCAAAGAACACTCTAAGGGTCTCTCTATTCAAAAGGACAGCGGAATCGACTAGCTGGCCTCCTGAAATACCCAAGGTTAGGAGTTCGCGACACAAGACCACCATCTCTTCTATGCCGCGTATCGAATTGCCAGCCTCCAACTCTACATGGATACCCAGCAGTGTAACAAGCAACGTTGTGATCCCCTTGCGTGGGAGATATGCAGTGCAGAGATCTCTGTCGAGGAGGTGCATATGGCGAAAATACATAATGGAGTATTTGAGGTCTTCCAGCTGTCGCTTCTGCTGAAAGCGGGCAAGAAGACCCTTTGCGAGAAGGGCGAACCATGAAACGAGATGTTGACGAGTATCGTGCGAAGGATGGCGTGGAAGAAGAATAACTTCTGTGAGATGAAGAATGATGTTATCAAGATCTTCATTCACGTCTAACTTCAAGCGCTCGCTTCGTGCGTGGACGAGATTAATGAGATAAATTCGGCGTTCAGGGTGAGAGTAAGGATTTATAGAGAGCCATCGATGGATGCGGTCAATGCGGTCATTAATGTCCGTCATTTCATCTGGGAGAAGAAGTAGCAAGAGGAGACTTTTAGAGAGAGATGAGGAAGCCAGCTGCGGAGATTGTGAATTTGTGATTGGACGTACAACACGAGATGTCTACGATCGGCACAAGCTTGGTATGTGCGTGAGTGTTGAGAGTGAAAAAATCAAGGAGAGGCCTTTTTAAGAGCTGGAGTACTTGGAGCGTGCTGAGTAGCCTCACAGCCTGCCGTGGTGCTGTACACCCGTTAACTGGCATTGGAATCACGTGCCAATATCTCTGTGATATTGGCAGGCACGTGCAGCCAACACCACGAGTCTGACGAGTTCTTTGCCTTGTGTCCTTAACTGAGTGACCCCCTTCAGACGGCAAGAACACGCCCGACTTTGTCTTACGCTTTATTTCTTATAATAAACTCCTGATGTCCCTCGCAACTCCCTCTGCAGCCATCAACTTAGCGGATATACCCGGAGAGTGGATCCACATGAGTATGTTCTTTGATACTCGGCCTTCGACCCTTCAGCTTCATCCCCCCTATAGGTGGACACTGAAACGTCCCTCAGTCGGTGCACAATCAAGCATACAAAGGACAGTCGAGCTTTTTGGACAGCTCTGGGCCCCTCTTCAATATGTATGTGAAGATGACAGAGGAAGAAGATAATAAAATGGCCGATCGTTGGCAAAAGGTCGCCGACGGAATCACAATCTTCGTCAGTCTTTATATTTTTCTTTGCGACTCAGCTCAGTGACAAATCCGAACGATGTAGACTGGCTTGTTTTCTGCTGCTGTCGCAGCATTGGCCGCAGTGTCCGTCGGTCCGTTCAGGACCTCCGGCCATATTCCCAGGATACCTCTGCATTCTATCTCGCGAACATTTATCAACTTTTAGCAGACCCAAACATATCTCGTACATTGACCCTTGCCACTCCAACTAAACCACCTCCCTTCTCCCCCCCAAAATCTGCAGTCTGGGTGAACGCACTCTGGTTCCTAAGCCTGGCGATTAGTCTCACATGTGCTCTACTTGCGACACTGTTATAACAGTGGGCGCGTCGATATCTCACCATTACTCAACCTCCGCGATACAGTCCGCACAAACGAGCTTGGATTCGTGCGTTCTTTGCCGAGGGTGTGGAAACTTTTCATCTCCCTTCATCCGTCAACGCATTACCCACTCTCCTACATCTCTCTCTCTTCGTTTTCTTCGCTGGGCTCCTCATTTTCTTGTCCACTATCAACCACACTGTCTTCAGCGTGGTGGCTTGGTGGATCGCGCTTTCCGTAGCGGGATATGGATGTGTCACGCTAATGCCAATGTTTCGGCTCAATAGCCCTTACTATGCACTGCTTTCTTCATCAGTTTGGTTCTTCTATCATGGCATACTATATGCTGTCTTTCGACTTCTTTACTCATTTCGTTTTCCTTGCTCCTTGTTTGGAGGTCGAGCCTTGACGGCCCTTTCTTGGATGGTCATACGTTACTCTGCACTATTCTTCAAGGGTTTGACGAAGACTGCGCAGGAGAATGGCCCAAGATTCTCAGCAGGAATCAACACCCGTATTGTAACGTGGACATTGGATGCCCTCGACGAGGATCATGAATTTGAACAATTTTTCGAGGCCATCCCTGGTTTCTGCAATTCGAAAGTGGTTGACAACTCCGAACGTAATATAGACGGACTGGATGAGAGATTAGGGGTGGCATTTTCTAAATTTTTGGATCGTACATGGTCGTCTAGCTTGATCCACGAAGCCATCAAGAGAAGAGGGTTTGCAATCTGCGCCAATGCCGCCGATTCAGCACACCTTTCCTATGCAACTTACAGAATCCTCAGTGAAGCTTTCACGGGAAACACCTATGGACTCTTTCAATCTGTTGAAATGGGCCACTCATTGACAAGTCGAGGCCACATCGACGAAAGGGCATTATGTGCACAAGGGATAGTTGCTGGCATCATCGCATCCGTGACGGAACGGGATGACCGTTGGATCACACTTGCAAGGGATTAGCTCTCCGTATCGGAAGGCGTGATTCGGGAATGCCTCGGACATGGTGATAGCGTGCTACTTGCCAACTTGATCCACATCACTCGCCTATTTTTCCGCTCCTATCTCGATGGAGATTTCTTCGCACGTCACGTGATGTTGTACTTGTTTCCAAATCCGACATTCAAGCTACTTTACCTGGACTGCAACATGACTTCTGTGCCCTGTGGAACGAAGTTCTTCTGGATTCGCGACACGCTGGGGCTTACTATTCAGCGTTCCGGATTCTCATCGAGATTCGCCCTCTTTACGTCGCTCTACATCAAGGCACCGATGCCGCTCCGACCACGTTCTCTGCTGTCACCGATGATAGCCTCATTCTGAACCAGCCACACTTTTACCCGTTATGCAATATCCCAGGTCATCATCCTCAGACACATGACAACGCAGGAGCCGTGATCACTCATCCGCCCATCATCGAGCATCATCACCTCACCCACTCTCACCCATCCCGACGGCGCTCTGACTACCCTCAGCCTTTCATCCATCCATGGTGTGCCATCCTTTCCCGCGCTCATACAGCATCATAGCAGCATACACCTTGCGGACGGG
>QLPC01001535.1:0-12518 GCA_003314055.1 Lactifluus hygrophoroides | reverse complement strand
GGGCAAATTGGGTGTAAGGGAGCCATCTTGCCCAGTCGTTTTGTCGTTGGTTCACCCAAAACCTGAGGTACTGTTCCAACTTCTGGTTTGTTCGTTCGGATTGTCCATCCGTTTGAGGGTGGTAGGCGGTGCTGATGTTTTGTTGGATGTCGAATCGTTTGCATAGGTTGGTAATGAAAGAGGATATAAATCGGGGATCTCGGTCCGATATAATGCATCGGGGAATGCCGAAGTGTTTGAACACGTGATCGAGGTATAGTTTGGCCACTCCTGGTCCGTCGATCGTTTCGTTGCAGGGGATGAACAGGGTCATCTTGGTACAATCATGGTCGGTTATCGTGAGAATGGTATCATATTCATTTGATTTGGGGAGTTTGGTGATGAAATCAAGGGCTATCGTTTCGAAAGGAAGGGAATGTTGGGGGGTGATTGGTATCAGTGGTCGCGGCATTTTGTTGGTGTTAACTTTGTTTTCTTGGCACTTTGCGCATCCTTGTACGTATTCCTTGATGAATTTGTACATGTCGGGCCACCAATAGAGTCGTCGAATGAGTGCGAAAGTTGTTGAAATGCCGGGGTGTCCGGCTGTTGGTGTGTTGTGGTGGAAGTGTGCTATCCCCTTTTTAAGGTCGTTGGGTCCCACAACGACCATTGCGTCGCCTTTCCAGTATAGTGAATTGTACTTGGTGATGTCGTACTTCTGGGTCCAAGTACGTAGTACGTCTTCATTTCGTGCTTGTTCGATGGTGATTTCACTGAGGAGTTTATCGTATGGTGGGTCGGATTGGATGGTGTTTGCAAATAAGGATGCAGGAAGAACGATTATTTCGTCATTTTTGGTTGTATCCCCATAGTCGGGTCGCCTTGAAAGGGCGTCTGCTCTTTTGTTTTCCATGCCCTTTACGTGATGGATTTCGATGTTGTACTCTTCTAGTTCCATTGCGTAGCGGGCTACTCTTCTTGAGACGGTTTGTTTTTCCTTCCAAGTTTGGAGGGCCTTGTGGTCGGACCATACCTTAACTTTATATGGGGTACCGGCCACAAAGTGTCTCCAATTTCGTAGGGCCCATACAATGGCCAGCAGTTCTTGATCGTAAGTAGTGTACCATTGTTCTTCCTTACTGAAGGTTTTTGAATAATAAGCCACTACTTGGGGCTTTTTGCGGGAGTCTCGCTGGAACAAGACTGCACCCATCGCGACTTTTGACGCGTCGGTTTCTATTTCAAAAGGTTGTTCGAAGTTGGGTTGTTTTAGGGATGGGTAGGCGGTTGCTAGGGCTTTTAGTTGGTTAAAAGCATGTTGGGTTTCTTCTGTCCATTTGTAGGGGATTGTTTTCTTCGTTAGTTCGGATAGGGGTTTTGCCTTTTGAGCAAATCCTTTAAGGAAAGGACGTAGCCATCCTATTAGTCCCATGAAGACTCATAATTCATGGAGGTTTTTGGGGATGGGCCATTCCTTCACTGCTTCTACCTTTGCCGGATCCATATGTAGTTTTCTGTCTTCAATTACTAGTCCTAGGTACGTGATCTTCTTTTGTTCGAAGAAACACTTGGTTGCCTTGAGGTAGAGGTCATGTTTTTTTATGACGTCCAAAACTTCTCGTAAGGTAGCCGTCATCAGGAACTGACACCCCTTATGTAAGGGCTAACCCTAGGGTTTAGGTCATGTGTTTTGGCCACGGTCAACCAACTTAAGTTAGGGTTCGCTGAGAATTTGGAGCTGGGGTTTATTTAGGGTTTATTCCAGTTATGAGCAGTCTAACACCATGCGTTGTACCAATAAAACACAAATAAAAACTATGGTTTCATTATCAAGGCTATGTACAGATTGCAATCATTGTTATCGCTTTGGGCAGAATCTCTGTCCATGGGCTCGCATTCGCAGGTCTCTCTCATCTCCTGCCCCCCTCGTCCAGACGACATCTCTATCCCATCCCCCATTAAGCTAATCGATCGTAATCCTTGCCTTCAATATCATATTGCGTGGTAAAGTACGGTGGCTGCGATACTTCTTGTTTGCCCATGCGGCCTGTGCACTTGATAGCCCCTCCCGATACGCTGAGATGAAACGCGCGGACCGATTTGCAAACCTACAAGACTCAGAGTTGTTAGAATGCGAAATATCTTCAACAGGAAAGAAAAACGCGACTCACCGCCGGATCTGAGGGAGGGGGACACCATCAAGGCACTCTTTCGCAGTGGCCTCCATTTGTTGCTGAGTTGTTGCCCGGGGAACGGAACGGTATTGGAGCTTTGCCGCACCCCAGTACTGCTCAATGAAATTGAGCTCGCAGTGGTATTTGGGATAGAAGTCGCAGATGTGGCCACGCGATTCGATAAATTCTTCCAACCAAGACTTTTGAGACACAAAATCGGGCTGAGTAAAAAGGAGGCGTCGGCAGCAACAGTCGACGCGTTCAGGGGGGCACTTAAACTCCCGGCACTGGGACCTCAGCCCACCTTCTGGCCACAGCCCGCGCTCCCGGATAATCTCTTCCATACCCTTGAACCAACCGCCCATGGTGGGATAGTCTTCAGGATAATAAAACGTCTGTATTTCACCGCTGGGAAGCCTGCCTGGACGCATGCGTGGTCCATTGGCATGGTGTGTCCATTCCGGTCTTGGTGCTGGAGAGGGTGTAAGGTGCTGATCACGACAGCATATGACCACGCACCTTTAACCATCTTGCGAGCTGAGATTGCATCTGTGGCGCGTTTCTGATGGCTTGGCGCATTGTCGAAGAGGAAAAGGCCTTGGGCAGATCCCCCTGTGAGACCTTCAAAGATATCGATCGCGTTGTCGACCTGCTCAATCAAATCATCAGAGGAAAACCACCCATCACGGTTTTTCCCTGGCCTGAAGATGATTCGGGCTTCACTGTTAGAAGGTAAGTGATGTCAATGATAGGCAATGAAGTGGAGGCGCACCTGCTATCATCGCGGAGTCGACCCCATTCCGATGTTAAAAAATCCGACACCATGAGGGAGTAGCCATCTCCCTTTGGTTTCGGAGTGCTTTTGCCTTCATGGTTCCAATAAATCTTTCGTTGGTCGTTTTGATAAAAAATAGATTCATTGTGTGTAACGAGTATGAGCCTGAAACGACCTGCAGCGTTAGCGACAGGGAATCCGGAAGGTTTGAGTTCATTCCCGTCATCGTCCCAAATATGGAAGCGCCGTTCATATTCGGCAAACCGACCAACAAACGCGCGTCGGTATTCCACAACATCGCCTCTCTCATGGCCATCGAAATACATGCCATTTTGGTGTCTTCCATACCGCCAATCTAGTTGTCCGAGCCAGCGGTGTGCAGTCCGCTCTGAAATTGAAGGCTTATCGATACCTGCCTGCCTAAATCGTTCTTGCATCTCGGGGCTCGCAATGATATCAACAAGGTCCATCGCCGTGATCAAGCCAGCCTTTACTCTCTCTCCCAAGGCAAACTGAATTGCCTGGGATATGTCTTCATGCTCCAAGACACCCGAACGCGACCAACCATATCTATGAACTGGGAGCTCTTGACTGCGGACAAAAGTGAGCACCCACTGTCGGATTGACCGTGCGCGTGCGATGCCATATCCCTGTGACTTTGTGACAATAAGGGATGCATTCCTCCATGTATACCCAAGCTCTTCATCAAGGAAGAGGTTCAGAACTCCGACCATGGCCACGATACGACTGCGTAAAACGATGTCCACATCCTTCCTTTTTGACTTGGCTATCAGCTGCTCTTGAGCAGCATGCAGACCTTTGTGATCACGAAGGAGCTCCAATGCCGAGTCAGCAGGCATTTGGGGGCTGTTGTCATTGGGAACCTTCCCAAGGCGAAGGTCTTCAAGCATCTGAGCAATGATGGTTTGGGTGTCCTGGTGAACGCGTTTGGTACGTTGCCGTCGTTGCGCATGTGGGGAGGGGGTGGAACTTGCATCGTCATCTTCACTTGTGGAACCTTCAGCCTCAGAGCTTTCTTCCGACTCTTCTAGAACAAGAGGGCCCTTTCTCCAGCTGGGTTTTGTGCAGCTAGGGTGGTGGAAATGGGGGACGCGTGCACCATCTGATTGTGTGTCAGATGTGCCCTCGGAATCACCTTCGATAGTGTCTGTTCTTCTGTGAAGGGGCTCCCCATCCTCATCCTCATCCTCGGCCTCCTCTTCTTCCTCTCTTAGTTCTTGGATGTTGATACTTCGCTGAGCCATGACTGCTGCCACCTTTGCTTCAAGATGGGCCCTCTGCTGCTCTCCTTCGGTCTTCCTCCTAAAGAACTCTGGAAGTGAAAAGAAGCCGTTCGCAGCCAGCTCCTTTTGTGCCTTCTTGTGCCTTCTAATTGTCCTTGCAGACTTTCCTGGTGCATGGCTTGCCTGAGGATGTCTTCCAGCCCTTTCAGCATCCTGAGCAAGTCTTTGTGCGCATTGGAGGACGGCCGTGAACTGTTGAAGTTCTGAGAGTTCAATGATCTCAGAGGTATCACTCTGTCCATCATCGTCATCGCCATCATCTGTAACAGCAGGTTGTTGCTTCTCTGGGTCATTGATGATGACAGCGGCAACATCTACAGCTTCATTATCAGTATGGGTGTGTGAGCATTGGGATATGTCTGGCACCTGCTCTGCTCTGCTCTTGTTTCTGGGCTAACTTGGTACGACCCTTTGAGAGATTTTGAAGGTTTGCAATCTGTGTCCTCTTTCTTTTTGGCATGAACAAGAATTTAAGACTTCAAACCGCTATACATTCAACCAAGATCCCGTCTCACAATTGCCTATCGCGGAACTGTTACAGTCACGTCACAGTCACGTCACTTGCGGCCACCAGCCATTACTTTTTTTCTCTTTTTTTCTCAAATTGATTCAGAATAGCTTGAAATGACCATTAAATACTATTACATGCAAAATAATAAATCCACGATAGGCTCCCTGAAATACAAATATTTATAGAAACTAGTCACCAGGATATAAAGTCTATAGGGCTCCCTTCCAAATGCCCAGGCTAAATTTTGTATCTGAGGATGTGTGGAGGAGGAGAAAGGATGTGTATGTGTACGACTTTCTGCTTATATAAGGGGTGTCAGTTCCTGATGACGGCTACCTTACCAGTTCCTGGTGGTGGGGAAGGTTGTTTGGGGTTGCGATTAAGATGTCATCTAAATAGCAAAGGACTTCTCCTTTGGCTATTTGTCGGCTGAGGATTTCGTTCATAAATTTTTGGAAGGTAGCGGGTGCGTTGCAGAGCCCGAATGGCATTACTCTAGGTTGCCAATGTTGAGGTGGTCGTGTTCGTGTAGTGGGAGTGACAAATGCTGCTTTCCACTTGTCTCCTGGTCGGATTCGTATATTGTTATATCCAGTGCGTATGTCCAGGGCAGTGAATAGTCTCACTTTGGCGAGTCATCGGGTGAGGTCTGTGAGATTCAACATCCCTTCTTTCCCTCTTACCACCACCATCGATTCTGGTTCGCCCACTTTGGTTCTGGTCTTTAGTACATCGAAATAGCGAGTATTACTGCGATTCACCCCGAGAATATTGCCCACCGTGTCCTCGACACCCCCTTTCGCCTCCCCCCTCCCCGTTGACAATCCAATGGGCCTCCTCCACCTCCCACCAGCAGAGGAATTAATCCCCCCCCTCCCAGCGGGGTGGAACTACTCTGCCCTCCTCGCCCCAGACAAGATTTTGGACCCCATTCACACACCCCCCCCACTTTCCTCACTGGACTTTGCCAATGAGCCAAACGGCATCAATGTCCACACCGCCCTCAACACCCTCTCATCCTTCTTGGAAGCTGGCTTCCGTACCCCAACAGCCGAAGGAACTATCCAACGAGGCATCTGGCTCCAGACCTCCCTCACTGTCCTACATGCCACTCTCAACGGCCTTAAACAGACCGTCCACAACATACCTCACTCCCGACTGGACTTCCCTAACGCCTTGAACACATTGGATAAAGAGGAACTTGCTTCCCTCACTGCCATTCGGGAAATCTTCATAATACTAAGCACCTTCTTCCGAGACGACGAAGAGTACTCCTTTAACTGGGAGACCTGCGTCCGATGCCTGAACCGTACTGAAATGCTGATCCCTGAAGAACATTACCGATCTGTCGTCTCTTCGGTAGGTTCGGACCTCCGCGCAGTCCACACTACCCTCCTCAACCAACAAATCCCTGCCATCTACAAGAACCTGGAAGAGTGGACCTCACGGCAACTACAATACCTCAACGACCGGCTGGTTTCACACATCACCGAATCAGAACCTGCTGATGCTACCCTTCGAGAAGACATCCGCATTACCGAATGGATCACACGCCACACGGATGACCTCAAGGTTCCAATCCGCAAGGCCCTCATGCACAACGTCCATTCGGAAATCATACGCCCCTGGATGCTCGAAACCATCGCCGATCACCTCACCACAGCACGCCACGAAGTAGAACTGGCACGCACAAAGGGCAAGGCTGATCTCCTCGAGACAGCCAACCAACAAGCACACGCCGAAGCAGACCGATATTACCAAACTCACGCCCCCATCTACCTACAACAAGCCACGGAACGCGCACAACAGGAGGCTGATGCCCACTACCAGAAAGAACTGGCCTCCCTTCGCGCCAGATACAAGGTAGAATTACAGGACGCAAAAACGTCCCTGGACGCCCGCGGCCACGAGGCCCTTAAGCCCGCCAAGAAACATACCCGGAAACTCAAGGAAGCTGCACGGGCACAGGCTCACCCTTACCAACCCTCCTCCTCCCCTCCCCTCCCCAGATCGGGCGCTCCCACACCCACCCCTACCAGCGCACTATCCGCACCCTCTCGATCCTCCTCCCGCGCGTCGACTATACCGATCGAAGAACGCATGGCTGATAGCCCCCCACCGATCCACGCCCCACAACCGACCCTCCCATCTTCCCTTCCATCGGACATCTCGATCGGCCCTTCCACACAAGCCGCCATGGAACGTTTCCAGACCCCTCCCCTCACGAATGTCACCATCACCCACCCTCCTCCAGTGGACCCTATGTCTGCCATCATGCAGGCAATTGCCCAAATGAACTCCTCGATGCAAACACAATTCCAGGAGGTCCACAAACACATCTCCAACGTCACGGACCGCGTGACCAACTTGGAACAAGGGAAACAAGCCCCCACATCCAAAGTCTATTCCCCTTCGACCGCCCAACCACCTGCTACAGTCAAAGACTCCATCCATGCCCCTGCCGAACGACGCAAGACGACTCTCGTCTCAAAGACGATTCTCCCCCGTCCAGGCCCGTCTAAAGTCCTGCCTGCTCTGGACAAACCGACCCTCCGCATAAAGGCTGACTTAGACAATAAGGCGCTCGACACTCTCATAGCGGATGCCATGAATCGCATCCAAGTGGGATACACCATCGATCACACCATCCTCCGACAAGCCTACCACCGTATCTTCAGAGAACGACCACTTACGCTCTTGAACGATGATGAGGTAGATCAATTACGCCTCGACTATGAAGCAGAAATGGAATCTTGCTACGAGATGGAACAAGACAATGACCCCAGCGACGACGTCGACGCACCCCTCGACTACGAGAACCTCACAGAAATGCAAGTTGAAGACGGCCTTCGTGCCGACCTAGCTGCTCGCCTACGACCTGACTCCACTGTGGCACAATATAACCAGGCCCGCACACTCATCGACGAATATGCCCTAGACAACAATCTTACCAGCATCGGGAACCTCCCTGAAGGCGCCGAACAGATGATCCGCCACATGTTCAACCGACGATTCCCGTCATCGCCCGCACCAGACTCTCGCGGCGACCATCACTCGCATGAACCTCCCCAACACTCACAGACCTCAGATTCCGGATACCGCGTGATAGGGAAGAACGGTAAACCCGTCCGCGCCTCATTCGCAGACATGGCTGCCGGATCCTCTACCAAGCGTACCCCACGTCCCTCCCCACCGACACCCCCCAAGGTCTTGGTACCTGCTACCTCCTCAGACTCCTCGGCAGCTTCCACCCACACCAATGCCACGGCCATACGCCCGGCCACCAAGACGCGCAATGAGCTCCTTAAAATGAGCCGCTCTGCCCTCATCTCCTACTACGGCCTCACGTTCAACACCAACGCGGTAGTCTCCAACGACTTGAGCAAAGCACTCATCATCGACTCTATCCTTCGCCGCACGGGCATCCACGATACTTTGAACGCTGCACGCCCCTCCCGGAATGCTAGCTCCTCACCCAAACCTCTACATTACACAGAGTGGACCATGGTCCGACGTATTGTCCCCGGCAGTGACGCCACCTCCATCTCCACTACCCGCAAACCAGCAGATGCCCTCGCCTGCCAGATTCGGGAAAAACTACACGTCAACATGGGAAAAGGGAAACCCACCATTGAGTTCCTCGGTGGACGGTGGAGCTCCCAACTCTCCCCCAACTTTGTCCTCACCTTCGCTGGCACCCCGACCATTCAACAGGTCCACAGCATACGGCCCGTCCTTGACACCATCTTCACCTCCCAATATACATTGGTACCCAACGCCGGTTACACGAAAGTGTTACTACGAGGAGTACCCCTTTGTCGTGACCAAGAAGACGACCCCCTCCCCACGATGGATGAACTCCTCGAAGAACTCATGTCCAACCCCGCGTGCAAGGACATGATCTTCATCAATAAACCAAACTGGCTACAATCGTACGACGGCCCCAACAAGAACGGCGAAGTCTACATCAACGGCTCCGTCGTCTTCTCCTTTTTAGATGACTCGGGCACGAAACTTAAGACCCTTCTTCGCTCCCGCTTCTACATGTTTGGCACAAAGGTCCTGGCCAAAAAATATGAATCTAAACAAGTAATCCGCCAATGTATCTGCTGTCACAAACTCGGCCACACTGCAGACCGCTGCTCTCGCCCTGTCACCCTTATCGCATGCCCGCGCTGCGGAGGCCGACATGCCCTCGCAGATCACGACAAAGAATGCCGCACTAACACCAAACACACAAAAATCGGTGTCTGTGACTGCCCCTTTAATTGCATCAATTGTGCCGCGAACCCCCGTTACAGGGCTAAAGCAAAAGGTCATCACTGCCAACAATTCAACAAATGCCCCATGGCACTCGCGTACCGCCCCGACCCATCTTCGTCTTCCTCGGAAGACAACCTCCCACCGGCACCACACCACCCCTCTCAACCTCCTATTGCCCACCTTCCCTGCATCGACACTGAACCGACCCCCGCGGCACGGGTGGACGACCTCTAATGTCGCACAACCTCACCATTCTCTCGGTCAACGTGAACCGACAGACCAGTATCACGCACACACTCCTCAACGAGGAACCACCCTCCTTTAAAATCCTCCTCATACAAGAACCATGGGTTGGGTCCGTCCTGACAAACCGTTCTGACTTCGACCCCCTCGGGGACCCCACCGTTGGTACCACGAGAAATGCCCACTGGCAATGCCTCCTCCCCCCCAACCCCTCCTCAGAAACGTGCAAAGTCTCAGCATACTTTCACCACTCCCTTTTTCCTGCCCTCAAAATCACCTACGACCCCTCCCTCCCCTCCAACACACTCACCTCCCAACACTTCACCATCACCTACGCCGATCGCCGATTGGATCTCCTCAATGTCTACCATGCGGTTCTGGATCAATCACACGCCTTACAACATGTGTTCGACTACACCCCCCCTGCACACGATACCTTGATATTCGGAGATTTCAATACCCATGCCTCATGGTCCCTCCCTGGCACAAGGCCCTCACCATGGGCAGCCTCGTTTGAACGGTGGCTTGACGATGAGAACCTAGCAGTCATTAACCCCCCTGATATCCCCACTTGGCATGGACGAGACGAACAACAGTCCCTGATCGATCTGGCAATCATGAACCCGATCGCCGAGTCCTCCCCCTTCTTCTCCCCCCTAAACATCTCCGAAGAGTGCTTCCTAGGGTCCGATCACAGCGCCCTCTCCATCACCTGGATCTTCGACGAACCTCCTGAAGACACGGCAACAACGATCCCCGGGTTTGTGATAGACGATCTCCACAGGGAAGAATGGACCCGACTCTTCACACTTTCCCCGAACCCCCCCATCCACGACCTCCCCTCCCTCCAATCTGCCGCCCACCAACTCCACCACGACATCAACACTGCATGCGAGAAGCTCTTTGCAAAACGCCTCCCCTGGAAACCTTCTCAGTCCCGCTGGTGGAACAAGGACTGCGAAGCCGCCGCTGCACGTACACGACAATGTACACCAGATCAACGGAAACTGGAGGCCAAGGCACTCAAAGTCACCATCAGACAAGCAAAACGGGAATGGGCCAACCGCTTTTACCAAGACATCAGCCTCGAAGAACTCTGGACAGCAGCTCGGTGGCGGAAAGGAGCACAAGACTCCCGCATCCTTGCCCTCTCGGATGGCAACAACCTCACTCAAGATCATGCTCAAATGGCCACCATCCTCACCAACCGCTTCTTCGTACACGAAGAACTTCACGTGGATGTCACCCAACCGGACGATCCCCCACCTTTCCCCATGCGCCCACACCGACCCTTCCTGGAGACGGAAATCGCGACCTGCCTGAACGATACCTCCAACAAATCCGCCCCGGGCTTCAGCGGCATCGGATGGAAACTACTAAAATGGGCATTTCACGCTAATCCGACGCGCTTCATCACGCTGTACGACGCCTGCTTAACCCATGGTGCGCACCCCTGGGATGAGGCCAAAGTTGTCGTCTTGCCAAAACCCAAACGGCCAGATTACACCAAGGCGAAAGCCTACCGACCCATCAACCTCCTAGAGTGTGCCGGGAAATTACTCAAAAAACTCATGGCCAAACGCCTTCTATACGACGCCCATCAGTTCGACCTCCTCCCTAACACTCAATTTGGCTCCCGCACAGACAGCTGTGCCACAGACGCTGCCCTGGTCATTGCACACCATGCCCAACAGTGCATCAAGTCCAAGCGTATCGGGAGCCTACTCCTATTCGACATCTCCGGCTTCTTCGACAGCCTTACCATTCCCCGCCTCATCCACATCTGTCTCCTCCTTGGATACGACCCATGCATCACCCGTTGGCTTACCTCCTTCCTCACCAACCGGTCAGTCCGACTTTCCTTCAATTCCCTCCTCACAGATCCCATCCTTGTCAACCACGGCACGCCCCAAGGATCACCGATCTCCCCCATCCTCTCGGCACTCTTTACGTCGCCCCTCCTTCACCTTACCCGCTCCACATGGATCGACGCGGAACTTCAGATGTATGTAGACGACGGGGCCATCTTCTGCTCCAGCTCCACTTTCACTGGTGCCGCTGTAAAAGCCCTCCAAGCATACCACTCCGCTCTATGTTGGCTGAACCGCAACGGTCTCGCGACAGACAAAGATAAAACCGAATTCCTTTTCTTCCACCACACCCGCACCGCCTCCAACCCCCACCTATACGGCACCATACCCTCGAAAGTTAAAGGCTACGACGCCCTGGGACAACCTTTTCACATCCCGGTCGCCACCTCCCTCAGATACCTCGGCGTTTACTTCCAATCCCAATTGAAGTGGGACAAACACGTCGAGATCATGTGTAACCGGGCCCGCTCCACTGTCCGTAGCTTGAGCCTCCTAGGCAACTCGATTCGCGGACTCTCATTTGCGAACTGGCGCCGCCTCTTCCACTCCCTCATCCTCCCGACACTTCTGTACGCAGCCCCACTCTGGTCAGGAGAACGACACATCATCAAATACCTAACCCCACTCCAAGTCGCTCAAAATGACTGTGTACGGAAGATGAGCGGTTGCTTCCGTACCACACCCACTACAGTCCTACACTGCGCCTTGGCCATCCCGCCCATGAAATATACGGTCCGGAAGAATGCCAACACATTCCTTCAACGCACCTCCCGCCTCCCTCCTACCTCTCGCTTGTTCACCATCGTTCAGAACAACAAAGCCGCCTACGACCCCCGCCTCCATATCCCCACCCTCCTGACCAACCTCTCCCCCTCCCAACATGTACCCCTTCTCCCCATACATGACCAACACTGGTCACACCCCTCCTTTGTCATACAAACTTCGAAACCACCCTCATTTACCCTTACTCACGTAAAAACCCTTCTAAAAAACGACTTTACCTTACAAATCCCAACGTTTACCATAATTATCCAACTCCTTCCCACTCTGAGTCCCCTGGCCACAGCTGGGGTGATCATCCGCCGCAGTCGCGACACCGCACACACATCTTACCATACACACAAACACCCCGTCGAGGCCCAACTGACTGCCCTCGCGGACACCCTATCCAACTTCCCCCTACACGGGGATATCACTATACTTTTACCTAACCGGACTACGATATCTTACGTACAAAACACGAGGAAACACAAATTCCTCCGGTCTTCCACTAGATTACGTTCCTGGTTTCTTACGTACCTTACTAACCCCCTCCACAGTGCCACGGTCCTAGGTCATCACCCCAAATGGTCCCGTCATCACACACACCCCCTACACCCCCTCTGGGAAGCACTT
>QLPC01001530.1:7389-27644 GCA_003314055.1 Lactifluus hygrophoroides | reverse complement strand
TATGAACCAACCTTTTTTTAAGGTCATACACAGGTACGGTTGCCTAGCCAACTCAACTCAGCAGTACGCAACCTGGATAGAAACTGTCAGCTGATCCAAACCGTCGTCAAATTCCATTCTCTATCCCCCGATGATATTATAGGTAAATATTTCGGGATCAACGAACTCTCTTACTCTTTTTTTTCTTGGGCAAGGTTCGTCCGTTGGGAGGCCCGATGAAATCGCGAGATAATCTGGAGCTGCCAGGTCATCAGTCTCGAAGGAATGTCTATGAATATCGGCCGGCGTTGCACCCCTCGACGTATAATACATCCGATAGAAGGATGGCTTTGTTTCATTCCTCCTTCAACGTCAGTCTTAGAGCCAGTGTCTACGCGTGCGGCAGTACCTCTACGTCAGAGCAAAATCACGAAGCACATATTCGGATGATTGCCGGAAAATGTAAGCCCCAACGTAGAGCACTAAATTTCACCGAATGCGCGGCTAAGACAAGTCCGTTTCTCGCACTTCATAAAGCTGCAGCGGCTCGTCACATGGAAACCTGTATATTATTTGTCTCCCGACCTGCGGATGCGCTATTGCCACGTAGTATGAGGTATAGTAGGAAGATATGAAGATATGTACTCTCGCAAACGGAAAACCCAACCCTAAAAACAAAGGGTGAAGCACTAAAAACAGTGCTCAAAACCCATAACTTCGACTGTATGTCGCTTCGAGGTTTGCCCGAAGCACGCTATCCTCATCTATTCTCCTCCTATTTTTGGAATGGACCATACATATGGCGCAAATTAGAGTGCGAGGCGGAAGGCGTTCAACACGCGGCTATCCTCCGCCGAGCGCGGCGCGTAAGGCCTTGTGCTGGGCGATCCTGGTAAACCTGCAGGTAGCGGCGGGGTATGACCGACGACGGATGAAAGACGGGGAAGGGACCCCGAAACAGGTGATTGCGGACGGGTTGCCACGATTTGTGCGCCTCGCACGTATGCCTGGGCTGGGACCGACATCACAGGTGACTGCGAGGACCCCGGACGGCTGGAGAGCGACGATCGGTGACTCGAGTAAACGATTTCGTCGTCATCTGGCTCGCAAGGGAAGGTATCCGCTCGCTTATAGGACCCTTTGCTAGATACGTAGATGCCGTGAGGGACCCGAATATTGCGCAACTGCTCAATGTCATCGATCGTTTGAAGCCGCGTGTAATCATTGCCCTGGTGACGGAACATAACTGAAGCGTCGGTGAAGAGTCATAAACTAGCGGATCTACTATACCGAGAAATAGGCAACGATGTGCCATTTTCGCGGCGCGTTGGTGCCGGGAAGATAAACCAAAGTTGAGAATGTCTGTTTCGTAAGGCCATTAGGCTTGGAGGGACGATCTTGCCGCCGATTGGTTAGAGGAGGCACCGAGAGTGGGTCGAGGGCGCGCCGTGCTCTACACATTCATTTTTTCTGATCAGAGAGAAAAGGAAATAAACAAAAGAAGTACACACCGTCTGGCAGCTTTCAGGTCGCGCTCCTCTTGGGTGGCTTCGAGTTTCTCTTCATAAAATAAATAATCTCCCCGCATTCTACTTTGAGACCTAGTAGGGGTGTGGTTCAGACAATTGGACAGAACGCCCCTTCAGTGAGACATATATACCAGCGTCGTCCGTCTGTCCATCGTTCTAAGCCACCCTTGAACTCTGCCTCCTCCCAGACAAAGACGTTTCCAGAGCAAAGCTGCTCTCTCTCTGTAGAAGACAACCGCCTGGTGATCAAAGGGAGGACGTTGAGTCTAACGGCCTCCAGAATGATGTGTGCGTCCCGCGCATCACGGATGTCTGTAGAAGGGAGATGAGAAAACAATAAGCTGGTGGCAGAAAGACATACGGAGGGAAGGATGAGTAGTGAAATCGAGGTGCGATCTGTGGTGGGTACTCTGTGATGGATATGCCATGGCGCGAGAGAGATGAGGGATGGTTGACGGTTGCGTCGAATTTGATCAGAGTAGGGCATGTATATATACCACTCGTGTCGACCTGTAAGATCGACGTGTAGGAGAAAGCTCAATGCGGTATACCATGGAGCTGAAAGAGCGCCAGAGCGGTGGGTTCAAACAAGCCTTGGCTATTCGTGAATTTTTAGCCAGGAATTGTTTGGTGCCACCGTGCCACCGCCAGTGAGTGCACAAACTTACCTATCCAGGCTCATCGCATGGGTTTGCGCGGCGCTAATTGAAATGTTCGTGTACATGCGATTTGCGGGATGAAAAAAGAAAGACGTTGATTGGAATCAAGATTGAGGGCCAAAGAGAATGGGGCTAGATCGCTTGGCCCAAGTAAGCTATCGGAGCAACTGCAACTGATGTTTCTCCTCGGGATCGGTATTATTGCGCTCATAGTGCGCTATCGCGATACCCGCCATGAGGCTCCTGACTTCTACGCGCAATGCTCGGTATCACTGGCAAAGTCTGTATGTCTTATCTCACCATGAAGCTGCATGAAAATTTGAACTCTAAGTGGAGCTCGGGTACATGTGGGACCTTATGGGTGAGCACAACCTTGATACCAGAATTACATCAACAGTGAGTAAAGGCCTTTCGCATGATTCCCGGAACGAGTAAGGCTGTCCCGCGTGGCAAACAATACGGGGTTGTCCCGTCGTGAGGAAGCGGTTTTAGTATGGCTCCTCATCACATACCGAAAGGAGACGCCGTACGAAGCAACCCAACAAAGCATATTGTGCTTAATTACTGTAAATGAAGTTCATCAGACAACGTTTGCTGGCAAACCACTTGCGCTCATGGCAAGCAAAATAGCTGTTGCTAGCCTGAATGCCACGTGGGTCGTACAGTATGGGCCAAACAGCAACGTGGCGGTCTGTACAATATATACTAGTTATGCCGTAAATCCCTCTTTCTTCACATCGGCCTACCAGTGGCAACACAGCGTCACCATGACAGAGCCGTACCAACTTATTACCACCGTGAACAATTAGGCGTACCCGGAGCACCCGGAATGACACTGCAGAACGTCTCCGAGGACGTCCGCTGTCCGCACCCAGGCTTGTTGGTCCAAGCCGATCGCGTTTCGGCGTCAGCCATATCGTTTATATGAGGTGTGCATGCGGTACACATACAATGGTGTCTACAGGCGGACAGCTCAGAACTGGTACTCTATGTATTACTTGACAACTACGGCCGAGGAAAAATGCTAGCGACTCGTTGGCATTACGATATGGTGGGGTTCGGGTTGCTGCCACAACACTTTACTTGTCGTGCGGAAGTAACCTTTCTCAAGTTCAGTTAAAGATACAGTACTAGGCGCAAATGCGTTCTCCGAGTCGGACCATGACCGGAACTTGAAGTCGACGGTGACGGACTCGGAGGGGCCAACCAACGGCGAATTTGGCATTGAATTATAGTAAGAAGGTCCGCGCATCGATTGTACCCAGTGCCTAAGTGACGGTACTGGTTTGGAGTTCTAAACATGTGGAAGAACTTTTGAGTGGTTATGAAAGCCGACATGATTGAGTTACAATTGAACCCGGAACATGGCGGACTCGGACATGGCTCGATCGATACGAATACTGATTCAATCGATATGGCTACGGTAGTGCCACACAAGTTAGCGAGACAACCATCCAGTTGAATTCATGCTGTGCGGTAGTCTGAGTGAACATATCGGTCCATAGACCCGGACGCAAGGATCGTTGGAAGTCCGAAGTCACGGGGGCCGGGTCTGCCCCAACGCTGCAATTGCAAGTCAGGTCAGGTGAGTCAGGGATGTTTCGCCCATTTGCACACACACCGTGGCACATTACGTTCAATGAGGATCGAGACAGAACTTATGGAGATATCACCTCGCAAGAGTTGGAGATTGCCGATGCCGTCTTGAACGGACCATACGGTGGACGATGACGCTGCAGTTTCCTGTCTCACTTGCCGAATGCGAGATCGGGTTTGCCGGTTCTCAAGTCTCTGACTCGCCCCACGCCGATGATTTGGGGTCAAGCGTGCCGATGGTACAACAAATTGTCATGTGGTGGGTGGTATTATGATACAAGTTCATTAGCTACTTTTACTGTATTATGGGGAATGTGCGGAGTGTGCGTGTCATTATTGTTGCAAAAAAACTGTCCGGATATAGATGTGTCCAATAAATAACATTACATTTCACAGAGAAGTCGGTTCAGCTATGTCGGGTTTGAATCGGAGTCGGGCGAGTAGCACCGAGTCCCACGGGTCAGAAGAACTCTTGACAACGGATACGTTGCTTGCGGTGACTGCGCCTACCATCTCTTTCTGGACAGTCCCGCTTGAAGGGTCCGTTGCTTGTTCTGCAGACGTGAGCGTGAACTGACCCCAGGGACGTCCGACGCTTGCAGGCGCGAGCACATTGAAATTAACCTGTGCAGGCGTGACCCAATTAGCGACAGTGTAACTGCGAGCCATCTCAGCATGAGCTTACCTGCCCATCTTGATGACTGTGACTAACAAAGGACGCATAATCAGGCGCATCCATCGCCCCAATTACTGGTGGAGGAACATAAGCAACGAAGCAAGGAATCGTTGTTCGAAACATACCCAAAAATATGTCCTCTCGCGTCAGACGATACTCTCTGCCGTAGATCTTCATGATGTGGTCGATGTTGGACTGGAACCATTTCTTTGGAACGTCCAAGTTTGTGATGTATCGATACATCGTCGACTCGGCATATATGTATGCTACCTTGTGGCCTGCTCGCAATTGGAAGGAATGGGTGCGACTGACAGTTTGTCTGTCCGTTGGTTCATGCGTACCAGCCGAGGAATGAGTACCGTTGGAGAAAAAAGAGTCAGAGGTACAGTACATACGGGGAGGAAAATAGTCTTTGAACGCGATCAAAGCTACGCAGTGCTGCATTGCGCTTATCTTGACGTTGACTACCTTCATGAACCTTGCCGTAACCCAAAAGCATTGGCAGCTCGTCTGCCTTGCCCCCCGATGTGGCGGCGGGATTGTATGCGTTAAATAACGTTTCAAAACGGCCCTCAGGTTTTGACAGGAAACCCACCGCCCCGAGTTCTACATGAGAAGGCTTCCAAAGCGGGAGATTGACTGCAGTGCCCGAAATCAGATAAATTAGATAACGTAATACGAACGAACGAAGTACGAACGGATGGTGTGGTAATCATGCTGGAGGAGCATTCTGTAGCGTCGCTCGTCGCGGTATTTGGCGGCGATATCGTTGGGGTCTAGGTCGGATAGATGGACCGATGCAAAAACACTCTGGTGAAGTATACTTGCGTCGGACGTCACGGTGTCCGTCGTCGTTGTAGATCTCACAGACCCAAAAGCTGTGGCGTCTGGCCCTTCCTCTTCTGTTGGCGTTATATCTACCAAACCGGCACCATCGTTTCCAATGTCCAATCCCAGCGCGGATCCGGTATGGCCACTTTCAGCCACAGCATGTGAAGTATAAGTGACAGTGGTCGAGTCCTGAGATCCGACTGATGGCAGAGGTGGTGGTAGTATCTCGGGTGAGTGATGGGGTTGGATTGGATCCTGTTTAGCCCACTGGGAAAGAAGGGGTGACGGTCTCGGTGAGTCAACGGCTGGCGTGCTTATACCCTGCGCGATTCGCTCAGCACGATGCTTCTTGAGGTCGTATGCGATCCGTTCAAATGATGGTCGATTGGAAGGATTGCGATCCCAGCTCGAACGAATGATATCCATGAGAGGGCCGTTAATGAGAGGTGATGGTGGAAGTGTTGGCCTCTTATTCTCGTCTGACGAGGAGGAAGAGTAAGGCGACATGCAGAGCAGGGATGCACAAGTTACACACCCAGCACAAAATGCCGCACGGCGTCGTCGTCCGTAAGCGGCCAAGGTAGTGCCCCCTTGGTCAAAATCTCGACGCAGCAAATCGAAAACGCATAAACATCCATTTCAGGTGTCAGAACCTGAGCACCTTGCATAAGTTCAGGCGCTTGCCAGCGTAAGGTTCCGTCTTAAAAAAGAGCTTGGTTAATCAACAAAGATACAGGTGAAGAATGGAACGTACGAGGGATTGGCACGCGACTGATGCGGAATACCTCGGACTTCATTTCACTCTGACCAAAGTCAGAAATGATGCAGCGCATGTCATCGTCGACCAGTATGTTAGCCGCCTGCATATATATTAGCTCTGGTAAAATCGGTCATAGGCAGGAAACTTTGTACCTTGAGATCACCGTGCAGCACGCCTTCGTTGTGAAGATAAGCCATGCCCTTTGAGATTCCATGAATCATCCTTAGGTAATCAACTCTGGCCGCTTCGCCGTCGCTCAGGCCCTTCAAGTATTTCACGAGGCTGCCTCTGGGATAATACTTGCTAACCTGTTGGTGTCGGATCAGCCTAGGGGCTCAGATAGCATGGCACAAAAGTGCCTCACCAGGAACCACGGCGGTTCCCCACTCGCGCTAGACGCTCCAAGTAGTTCGAGAACATTTGGATGATAAAGCTTTTTCCAGATCTTGACTTCATGCACGAAGATCTTGGGTGGTGTTGTTTCTGCGAGTACCTTGACCGCAACGGTGTGCCCACGCCAGCTGCCGCGATATACTTCGCTAAAAAAACCCAATCCGATCTTCGCCTCCAGGTCGACCTCATATCGCGTAATCGTCCAGTGAGGGAGCCCCAAATCTGTTCCGCTCGATAGCCTCCGGAGCGCATCGATCCCACTCTCGATAAACTCGCGATCAAGCGTGTCCACCTTACTGTCACTCGCAGAGTCGGCCAATGGGACAACCTCGGGATGCTGCGGCTGCAGCGGGGACGGCACCAAGGTTATGGAGCTCTCCTCGGCCTCGAGCCTACCACCCTCGACGACGCGCTCGAGAGCACGCTGCAAAGTCTTGATCGCCTCAGGCATTTCGCTACGCGCAATCTGTAGCACATCGATCATATCTGCGTCGTCGTTCGCCGCGAGGGCGGTACGCATGATTTGTCGCAGATCCTCCGCATCGCGCGCGCGATCCTCCGCATTCTGGGCAGACCGCAAAGCACGGAGTGTCCTTTGAACGCTGTGGTGGTCCCTAGGGGGTGATGAAAGTACGGCGGGTGGTGCAGTGAGGGGTATGGTCGGAAGATCCGGAAGGTGTGAGAGCGTCTCGAGTAGATTCTGTGTTTCCTTTTGTCGCCGCAACTCGTTAGCCTGGATTATTTTGAGCGTGCGAATTTGGATAGACAGCTGCGGTGCCAAGGCCCCAAGCACGTCAACTCGAATGCCCTAAAATGGGAAGCAAAGACGACGTACTCCGAACATTCCGAGTGCGCCATTCAGGGCGGCATCACAGGACGTGATGTCAAACGCGATTTCGTCACGCCTCAGGTAACGTTTGAGGAAAGGGCGGTGGCCTAGCTTTGTAAGGAAATCAAGAACTCCTTGAAAAGCTCTGCGGGAAAGGCCGTCAGGAAAGCACACCGGAGGCTTGGTAGTGGTGACGCGTACTCGTTGAGTTTGGCAATGGGTGCATCGAGCTCTTCAGCGACGGTGTAGCCGGCGTCAACGATTTCATCGCGAACGGATATCAAAATGTCTGCACAACGTTCGGTCAAACGCAAAGATGCGAGACGGTTCGTCTGGGAAGATCCATGTCAATACTACGTTCCCACGAAAGGGACCAGTCGAGGATTCGACTCACCTCAACCATTTCAACGGCAGCCCATATGCTCAATAAAGTACGCCCAGCGAATTCCAGCCCAGGGATGGGCGCAAAGCGCAAGAGGTCGACACTAGCAAAGAGTGCCTCGTGACCAATGAGTGCTGCAGTACCGAGGACGCCAGCGACGGCTTCTGCAGCGCGCTGTCACATGGGTATTAGGCAGTGGACGGAGCGAATAGGGACTGCTGACTCACAGAACGAGTATGTACGTATCCTTCAATGTGCTCTGCGGGTATGGCCCGTTTGCGCTTGGAGGGTTCGGACCACGGACGAGGCGAATGCAACCGATGGCCCCACCACGTAGACGCAGGAGTGGGGGGACCTTCCTGATCGGAGCCGTGACCACGTTCAAGTGATCTCTCCGGGGATGGGGAGGCAGAGCGGGAGCGCAACAATGAGGGGGCACTGAAGGCGGAGAGGGAAGGCAGCAGGGAGTTTGATGCTGCGCTTGACCGCGGAGCTGGGGGCGCTGACGTGACACGGGATATGGGGATCAGTTCATTGTGTGCTGGGGAAGGGGCCCGCGCAACAAGAGAGCGTAGGCGCACACGCTCGCCTGGTGGTGATGGTGTGGATAGGTGAGATGTGCGGGATGGGGGTGTCGATAACGAGGATTGTGACTGCGAGTTGGGATTGAGAGGAGACGAATTGCGCGGAGAAGAGGAGATTGGATCAGAAGAGGTTCTCGGAAAGGGAAAGGGAATCGGGGAATCAGATGCGGAGGCTGAAGCAGAGTTGGGAAGGGACATTGAGTGACGCGAGCTCGAGGTCATGATTGCTGGTATGATGATAACACCCGAGGGTATTATATAGTGTACCACGGATTTGATGATGACTCCACGTCGCGTTGTTCTCGGGTAACGACCAAACTGATCGTTAGACACAGCCCAAGGAGTAAGCCACCATGGGATTGGTGTGATAGTTACACTACAAGCTGCGTGGTACTCCCTGAGCAGTTTGGCGCTTGCATGGGATAGTGTCTGCTGGCGCTGTGAAGAAAAAATGGAAACAAGGTTTACGCTCTGGTTTGCGCCCACTGGCACCGATTCAGACTCGGAGGCCAACTAACCAACACATGGGTGCTAAGGCCCGTAATTCGGCATGCAAAGCGAAATTCACTGTATTTTTTTTATTTTACAAGTATATGTCAGGTCAAACCTGTAATCGTAATACAGCCCCCATCAAGACCATGACAATGTGTCGGGAGATGCCAATGGTGTAGCGCAGCACTTTGAAACGTTCAGATCATACTACTCGCCATACTCCCGGGACCCCATAATGCGATGAAGAGTATCGTCCAGAGGCTCCGTATAGCACCGTCGACGTCCCTTTCCGGGAATGTGGCTTTCCAGCTATATATTAATACACTGGCAATCTCACTTGCTTGATTGCGATCCTACGCGTAGACCCGGGAGCACGAGGATTCAAGCTTCAAGACCCGTGCAATATATGTCAAGGAGATGCGTTCAAGCCTCCATAGCTATCATAACACTTTCCTCACTCCACGCACAGCCACAGCGACTCGGACGTTCACGGCGCACCGCTCGTCGATTGTCATAACGTATAACGCGCCACTGGTGATCATGGGGCTCATCGTGTGATCGTCGAGAGCAGCGTGCCAATTTCATGTCTCGATTTCGATGAGAAGAGCCGCAAAGCCATATTGGCCAGCGCCAACTGAACCCTAAACGGGGATGACTGTCGGTCCTGATACCGCCACTCCACCGAGACTGCCGAGATTGCCCACATACTGTACAAGTACAGAAATCGCAGCACCACGTCTTTAAACAGTCAACTGCGGCGGTTATGTACAATAAGGAGCCTGAGTTCAGTGGGTATGCGGATGCTAACTAATCCAAATAGGCAACCAACTGAAGCGGAATCGCGGACCGTTGCACGTTTTCCGCCGATTCTGATTGCGCGCCTCATGAAATCATGATATCGGTTTGTGATTGTCCAAATCTTACTAGTACGCGTAAGAAACCGGGACTAAGTAAGGTAAGTCCGCAGTTTCTCGGTCCAACAATCTTCCGAGTATGTATAGCTTGGCGGGGGGAACTGCTGTACTGTCGCAGCACTAGTACTAATGCCGACAATATCCATCAGTGGCATCCATACAGTAATGAAGAACACGCACATATAAATTACTCTCGCTGGTCGTCACTTAGCCTTTGTCGTGCTCAGGTGGTTCGCAAACTGTGAACCGCGCGACAAACCACTGGCATCCCAGACATCGCGACACAGGGCAGGGCAAAGCTCAATAAAACGGATTCACCGAGTCCGATATTACCAAATTTGCAGTATCAAGTTGTAGCGGTGCAATATGAACACCGCCTCGACATAGATAACAAATACTGCTTATTGTACTCACCGAGACTGACCAAGCCCGGGGCCGGGTATGGGACGGCTTTGTAGAAATGGATGACTCGTGACGTGAACAACAAGTCCTCGGAGAATATGGTGTGCACAGCAGAGGGGGATTGGAGTGTTGGACAATAAGTAAACAGACTAGCCAGAGTCCCGGGTATGCGACGAGGAAAGATACATACTTATCGCAGGTGACTTCAAAGCGTTGGATTATTCCCAGAACCAGGCAAACGTTTGCTCGGGAAACGAAGGCACAAAGGGCGCATGACGGGGAGACGCTAGTGTCACAACGCCTTTCATATCCCCAACCAAGCAAGGCCCCATCAGCTTGGCGACGCGACCTGGGAGGCAATCGCGCGGGAAGGGCATCTGGGTGGGGAAACACGGTGCAGGCCGCCGAAACACCGATGCCCAAGAATGACACCTGTTACCAGATTGTGCTCGACGATGGAGTCATGGGAAACAGGATGAGCGCTCTATAGGGTGCTACGGGGATTCGTACTATACTACATGTTCGCGGTCTGCGTGAAGATACCACAGCCCTTCTTTTGGACTTGGAACTCACAAGTCCCAGAAAAGAGAGGATTCAGACGAGCAATCCTTTTTCCTTGTCAATGTGGTGCGAAGAAAACATGATCTTGGGGCCAGGTGAACAGGATCAGGTCCTCGAGCCCATGGAGCATCACAATGCTCCAGGCCTTAAAAAGGCGCCTGTTGTGTCATGCAGTGGTTCACTTCACGTGGTCACATGACCGGCGTATGCAACAAACAATGAAGGGAACGTACCATGATGATACTATCACGGTGCGGTGTGGCCCCATCATTGATGGGGTTGACAGTCATATGGGCAGGCCAACTTGATCTAATTCTTAAAGCACAGCCTGACCCTGAGGAAGGGCACCATCATTGGAGATCCATCCAAAACACGAATTTGACTCCGACATTCATGGTAAGACGTTGTACGAGTTCGGGGTGTCCGCTCATCTTGAGTGTTGCTGGCAACCCGCAGGAACTTTCATCACGAGATTTCTCAGGCTGTCATTGCATCCCGCTATTCCATCCCTCCAGTCTAGTCCCCGGTTTCCACTTTCCAGTGATGCGCCACTCGTTTATCCGTAATACCACTACGAAATGTCAAAACACTTTGGTTGTTGCCAGCGATTCCACGCTCATACAGCGCCTTTTCTCGTCGATGCGCGTTCGGAGACCGGCGGCGTGGCTCCAGACCACAATTCAAGACATCAGCATGTCTCTCCTGTTCGAGAAATCCCCGCGCGCGGCGCGCGGCGAAGTCAAACTTAGCCTTGGTCGTTTCACCATCATCGCTGCAAATATCAATCTTTCCTCTCGTCCTGACCTGGTACCACTTGTGAACTTTCTTCTCAAGGGTGAAGCGATAGATCTTTCCGAGCGCGGTCACGGTCTGGGCGCCCCCAATATTGAGACTACACCAGCAGGAAGATGGGGGCTACTTTCTACACGCACTTAACAAGGAAACTACGAAATAACGAATATCTCATATCCAGGCTCTGACGATGTGCGTCCCAACTAGGATCATGCCTGCTTCAAACCCAACATTTGATGTAAACAAGATTGCGCTCATCATAGCATGCCTTAATACCCAAGGTGGGGTCAAGGATATACGTCCCTTTATCGTCCCCACTCGCAACACTTGCGACCCGACGTCCTCTCTATCCGCCTACCCCTTCATAGCGGGGTCTCTCCCCTCGATATCCCAACAACGCGTTTCAACAAGGTCAAGCTACCTGCGCCCTCTGACGTGGTGGGAGACCCTCTGACGTATCCTGATCAGCTCCTTCCTTGTTTTCAACCACCGCGTACCCGGCCTCAACCATACCCCCTACATTGGTGTTGCCTATTCGCTTCGTTGAGCTGTTGCCTCACAAGGTGAGATAGTCCAAATCCTCTCATTCGCTATCTCAGCTGTGCTGTGCTGTGCTGCCGTGGGATCACCCTGCGCTCATGACGCGTAGTACCGTGACGTAGAACCCATCTTTGCCGATCCAAAGGCCACTCACCCCATCAAGCACGCACTCTCAGTTTTGGTCAAGGCTCCTGTCATCCATCCGGCGGTGGAATGCCCTCACGAGATAGTCGAACGATGTGGTGCTCAGGGAACATTTGACCTAACTTCATCGCACACCACAACACAAGGGCCCCTTTACGTTTAATTTAGTACTCACAGCTTGCTGATCGAGAGGCTGACCTAACCGCATCATCATCATTGAAGGCAACGTCCTCGCGCTTTGCATTCGCCCCTGGGGCGAGCTAGTTCTCGGAAGTTACACTCTCATAATTCCATCAGCGAATGATTCCTCACCCAAGCACCCGCACCCGCACCTCGACGAGGGCCGTGAGGTGCCCCGGCGCATCTCCGGTGGACATCGCTCCGAGATGGCGCAGTACTAGCTCCTCCCCGAGGCCATCATCGCACTTGGTTATGCGTGCGCCTACTCCGTAGCAAAAAGGGAAGGTATAACCCAGGTCCTACTCGGTCTGTACTATGAAGGAGGGTGCTGCCCTCCGTGGGGCTGCACCTGGCATCGAGAAGCATATCGTTGGCTTGAACGTCAGGTACGCAGTGCGCGCCTCCATTGTCAGCAATGCGGCTTTGTCTTGGGCAGGTGGCACGCATGCCCAAATACAAGGGTAATGCTCAAAGTGGTATCTCCGGAGTGACCCCTCGCAGACGGCGCACGGTTATAGAGCGGTTACTAATCGCATGTGTGATGCCTCACATCTAGAAAAGCCCACATTATATGACTCGAGTTTCCCGGTTTTGAGCAACAAACGAGGATGTAATTCTGGCATATTACAGTATCACGCGACCAACAGTCTAAGCCCTGGGGTTACTGACTGCCAGTGCCGTTCAAGATGTAATTTAATTGATATAAATGGTCCAGGTCAAAGAGTATCTGTTACCACTACCACGGTCAGCATGACAGCATGGTGCTTATGAGCCCCAGAAATTTACCTCAACAGTGGTGTATGTAGACGCCAGTATTTTCTTGTGGCTTCAGGTCATGTGCAAGTTACGCGGTGCTGCGTGCCTGACCTGCAATGGTGCGATCACGCGCAGCAGATTATGTGTTCTTCGCCCCTTCTCAGTTTCCATTCCTTTATTCCCTGTTTGACTCGTGCGCTGGACGAACGTAATGATCAAATTTTCCTCTTTCGACACGTGTGTTATCGATGGTGAGCGCATCACGAGTCGGCAAAAATTGTGGGCTGCCTGACAATGTATTACGGCTTGCAGTCCCTGCCTGTCACTGCCATGGCCACCCCGCGACAGAATCTTCCCCGAACGAATGAAAGACCGCTGCGCGTACTTCGGGGAGAATTAATGGAGAAAAATCATTTTTCCGAAGTGACGGTTTTGGCACCGCCATTACAAGGCGGGATCTTTGCCTTTGTGATGTGATCATTGTGAAACCAATGTATACAAAGTTGTCTTCTAGTTGGGGATCGACACGTTTCGTGCAGTACGCGATGCAAACACCTAATCCAGACAACGTATACCTGCCTCGTGCTCGAATGCACTATAAATTCCGAGTCCGGTAATACCTGACCATTGACAATGAAATGTAGCCACCGAAGACCGTTCTCGTGCGTGCGTGCCATTGAGTGAGCTTGCATCTTGTTCACTTTTGCCGGGCGCCGATCTAGGGAATGTGGTGATATATGGTCCTGCCGTCACCAGCCAATGTCTGTCAATGTCTGTCAATGTTGTTCTACAGTAGTTCATCTCCGCTCAGATCAAAGATTTTTCTACGCGAGAATTGACCCCATCATACATACCGTCACCATCGCCTGACGAGCTGGAGCATTGATCGTTGACCTCGATCCTTTCCAGCAGTTCCTTTCGCCTTTCTTCACCTAATCATTACATGTGATCGCACGTGATCGCATAGGTGTATCCCATGAGGATGAGATTGTCATGATGCAGACGAGCAGACGATCGTGACTGTACATAAATGGGGGGGCTTAGAATACAAATTATGATACGCCCTAATAAATACGCTATGCGTGTCGTTTCGAGTGTCACCATTGCGTCTTGTGCGAGGTCCAGCCAACGACGCCTCCAGTAGTACCGTCCGTTTCAAGTCCAAATATCTTCTTCTTTGCCGGTGGCCCCATCATTGTATCGTGTGTGCGGTGGCTGTGCCGATGATTCTGTGTGTGCTGAGAGGGCCAATCCCCATCCTCGTCTTCTCCGGCCAGTTCATCCTCCTCTTCATCCTCCTCGGGGGCAACCTCGACAAGGCGACCTTCGCGCTTCACAAGTGGAGTCCACCGCGATTGCGTCGCTTGGTAAGTGCCAGAAGCCATTGACTCGCCGTCCGATTCCTCGTGCATCAGCATAGGGGACGAGGGCGGTTCAAGTGGGGGCGAGTCATCTCGCACCGGATGTGAATGAAGGCGGTTTAGCGGGCGCCAGTGAGGAAGGGGCGGCGTTGTCGTCATGGGAGCCGGCCGCGTGTGAGACAGAGGCGGTGGCGGTGGCTGAGCAAAAACGGTCCGAGAAGGGGGGGAAGATTCTCGGCGCTTGCGTCCGGGGATGGGAGCATCCTTTGTGGGTGGAGCACGCAGTGATGTCGAGCGCTTTCGCGTCCAGGACCCGCCCTCGCCCGGCTGGGGAATAAAGCGCGTTTGGGGGATCAAGGCGGAACCGGACGGCGCGACATAGGCACGCTTGAATGCAGCTGTGAGCTCGGCAGCCTCGGAGGTTTCGGATACAGAGACGGTTCGCGAGCGTGAAGAGCCGCTGCCGCATGCCTCGCGCGCGGTGGGGTTGCTCTCGCAAGCCGCATTGCTGCTCCCGCCACCCTCTCCTGCAAGCTTGCTCGCCTCGTCGGCGCCCTCAGCACTGATGCTCTTCCGACGTCCGCGCTGTCGTTCGCGTTCTATACCGCGCCACATCTCTTCGGTCACGCCGAAGCGCTCGCGGCACCGTCGCTCATGGCGCGCGCGCGAGTCGGGTCGAGTTAGCGGCTTGTGGCATATCGCACAAGGTGAGGGTTGGCCTCCATGTTTAGCAGTCTTGTTGAGATGGCGCGAGAGATCGCGCGGGGTGCCGAATTGAAGGTTGCACTCTGTACACCTATACTTGGCATCACTCTCCAAGTCGACCGAGTCGGTCACCACCATTCGAGTATGCACAGGCGCGTTTTTGTGCAAAAGGAGAGGTTAGAATTTACTGGGAAGGAGAAGGAAGGAGGGGGGAAGGCTCGTAATTGGTGTGGGTGGGCTCAAAAAATGGAGACGGTGGGATGTGGGATGTGGACCTTATAAGCACCGCAAAGACAAGGATGCGCGCCACAGACCAAGTGAACTGTGACTAGTATACGGCTGCGAGTTTGTGGCCCTCCCCGGGCGAGTGGCATTAAGCAGTCCAGCCCCAACCCCATTTTGCATTTTGCATTTCGCATGGGACCAAGCTTCTTGGAATGCCGTGTCCTAGGACGCGCTTGGCTGATGAGGGTGGATTCGATCCGTGCCTGCCGTGAGGCCCCCCCGCTTTGTGATGAAGAGAGTAGCCGGATCATGCGGCGCACTCGATGTACACCGCCTCTTGTAGTCGCCTTGTTATCGGATGGTCTGGACCATTGACAGACCTCGGTCTCTTTTCTTCTATTCTCTCCCTGTCTGTGGCGCACGGCCCGACCAGCCCTCAATTGTAACGAAAACGATGGTACTGGCCGTGCTTGAAAACGGTGTCAATGATAACAGCACATGCGGTACAATTGGCAGTACTGTACAATTGATGTATTTTTTTTTCCATGTTGCAATTTACGTGACAGGACGGGGAAGATTGTCAATCATGCCATGGCAGCGGCGTACAGACGGACATGTACACACGACACTGACTGACTGGAAAAGATTGATTTGATGATTTTGATTTGATTCGTTCCAAATAAAACCCTTCCAGGGTCTGCAACTTCAAATTTAAGATTACAGTAACAGTGATAACGTGAAGGCGAAGACACATTCCCGTTCCTGGCGTCAATGGTGTTGTTGTCTGGGTGTGAGTTGTGTGTGTCTGATTCCGCTATCATCGCGTGGCTCAGCGTGAGCGTGTTGAACGCCTGCTGCACCCTAGAAATTTCTTTCCCCGCCCGTTCTAGACATTACATTAAACTTAGGCCGTCCCTTCTCCGTTCCACCGTCTCGGTATCGATATCGGTATCGTTATTCGATTCGGTCTCGGATCCGGTACTGTGCTCTGCTGTACTGTGTACAGTGAGTGTGTAAAGAATGTGCGTTGCGTTGCATGCGTGTGCCGATGCACACATCCGTTAACGTTGACCCCTTACACAAGCCCATACAACACACTTCCAAGATGTCTGATCCCCTCAAGTCAAGACCGCCATTGATACCCGTACCTGCAGGCAACAGTACACCAACCACCAAACCGGACGTTAACGACCTCTTCGCTACTCTCTTTTCCCCCGCCACACCAACAGCCTCCCCCGTTCCATTTGAACTTGCTTCCATATTCTCTCCACCTTCCGCATCCCGTCCGCGTGTCCCTTCGATTGCTACCGCCAGCCCCACAGACTCTGATTTCGGCGCCTTTGTGTCCGTACCCGCCTCCGAGGACCCTCTCGCTCAACCACCATCCAGCGAAGCGAGTCCTCTCCGCACATCCGCCCACCATCCGTTAGGCGCCAGCGTCGAATTCTTTGCCGAAGCGCGCGCGGCAACAGAGCGAAATCAGCAGGGATTTCTCTCAGAATTGTTGGAACATGAAGATGATCCCATGTATTGGCATCAGCACGGACCGTCATCCTTTTCATCCGCCATCCCTTCGGGTACCACCACACCGCAGCCCCCGCAGCCGCCACCGCAGTCGACCGCAGATGACTCGGCAGTCGATATGCTTGGCCTGCTCGCTCAGCCGGTCAAGTCCGCTATGGAGACTACCATCGTCAACCCGCTACTCGATGCGCTCAATGAAGCGACATCCGATAGTCCTTTTACCCCACCTCCAACTCGGACAGAGCCCGTTACGATACCTCGCTCGCGCTCGGTCCTACCGTCCTCGTCTCCCATCACCCGATCACCATCTCTTCCACCATCTCCCTCGCGGGTATCTCCACCAATCCTAACCCGCGTCCAATCGACATCGACCTTCTCTTCATCGACTCCACCGTCGCGATTTATGTCCACTTTCCTCACCTATCGTGGTCCGCCCCCTTCTACCAGCCCACCGACTCGGCTTATATCCAAGCGCGCCAGCATTACGCATGGTTCCCCTTTCGCACCCACGCCTTTCGTGCCCGCTAGCGGAGCGCCCGGCTTTGATGGTGACCGCTCTTGGAACAAGGGCTTTGACGCTGGCGATGGCGCCGGCTTACCGGAGCACCGTGGAGTGCAGCTCCTTGGGCGCAGAGAGACCACGCGCGCAGTGCTGAGTACCAAGCTCGCCGACGCTGTACGTCCTGCTGACATTCTCGCTCAATTTCATTGTCACTGATCAAAGGCTGGAAATCGCCCCCCGAAATGTGGTTGCTGACCAGCTCCGTTCTCACCTCCCCGCACGCGCGCGTCTCTCACGCTCGTGGACGTTGCTCTTCAGCCTCGACCAGCACGGCATTTCTCTCCATACGCTTTACGCTCGTTGTGGCACCCATGCCGGTGGCGCGCTGTTTGTCGTAAGCGATGCGAATGACGGGTGTTTTGGTGCCTGGGTGGCGGACGGCATACGCGAGGGCCACGGATCGTATACCGGCTCGGGTGAATCGTGAGTAAACCCCGGCTTTCTGATGTATGGAATTCACTGACCGGCGGGTCCGTCCCGTCTTCTGTCCTGGGGTCCTTCTGTCACAGATTCTTGTGGAAGGCACATGAGGACGAGGTGAGGTTGTTCAAGTGGACTGGTCAAAACGACTACGTGGCGCTGTGCGAGCCAAAGTCGATCTCCTTCGGTGGAGGGTGCGCAGTGTTTTGTGGGATCCTCCGGGAGCCATACTCTCAACCGGTTTTTTTGTGACTCACAGGGACGGGCATTATGGGCTGTATCTTGACGACACGCTCTACGAGGGGTCGTCTGCCCGCTGTCCTACATTCAACAACGATCCTCTCTGCACTCCGGACCCAAGTGGAGGTAGCATGGCCACGTTTGAGTGCGTCGGTCTCGAGGTCTGGGGTGTAGGGCCGTCGTGACGTTCGCGCATTGCATGAACGTGCTGGGGCACGCACGCTCGTAAGCATGCACTGTTTTACTTTCCGCTGCATTCTTAAGACGTCGTGATGGAGTGGTAATGGATACGATGAAATGGAACCGATGCTGTGACGAAGGTAATGATGTATTTTCACCTCACGCACCATGTGTGCACGCGCGAGCCCTCTCGACGATCGATCGTGTATTGCCTACTGTACCAAAGTGATATTATTCCTATTACTCAAGAGACACGCTCCGCCCTCATGGTCGGCATTATGGCCGACTTACGTTCTTTTACGACAGCTGCCACATACCGGTTGCGAGCATCTTCTCATGTCCTAGAATGGTGGCGGCTCAAATCGCCACACCCACGTGTCTCCGGTTCTCCCCATCTGATTGTCAAATCGCTCGTGTAGTTAAGTAAACAAAAGGTAATGATTGTATGCGTGTTATCGATCAAAAGGCACCACAGGGGTGAGCGGCGCAGACAACACCTGGCCTACATTCGTCACGTTCTCATCTTTTCGTATGTGGTCGGGACCTTTAAAGGATGTCCAGAACGCTTGACGATCAATCTCGATCTAATCAATATATATACCGGAGCGCCCGACGAGAAAGAGGCCGTCCAAGTTAACTTTTTGGCCCATTGGTTGCAAGGATTTCACACATTTGACACGTTGCGCACCCAAGGATGGGTGGGAAGGAAGGGGGCTTGAGACGGCCTCTTTCGTTTGCCCCCGAAATCAATCCTCGTTGCCCCATTTCCAGGGCTTTGTCTCTCCCTAACTCAACTGTAAACTGCTTGTATACTCTAAGTTAGTAAGTTTTCCAAGGACTTCCATAAATCGCATAGGGAACTGTAATGTGAGCGAGGTGGCCGCAAGGTAATGCACACGGTGAGCACGTAAAACACGCCGTTACCACTCACTCAATATGTTGTTCTTCAAGGAGAAAAGCAAACAGCGACGCCGCAATGATCGCGGTAATAGCGGAGCGTTGCACAGATTCGGATACAGTCATCTGGACTACAGCTCTTCGTCGCAGCCAGCACGCTTCTGCTCAGAGAAGCCGGATGGTAGTTGTATGAGGACTCGGATAATATAGTAATGTAGGAGGGAGGTCGGACGATGAGCATCTGGAGAGCACGCCGATAGATGCCGATAAAGGGGCCAAAACGTCGTAGCATCTAAAGCCCATCCATGAACAACAGATAGAAGAACACGAGGGTTCCAAACCGCAGGTATGGTGTCCGTAGCCCGTGTATCCGTTGATTAGTAAGAGGAGGAACGTAGAACGACAGGGACGAGACCAGACGGACTCGGAAGCTACGAATTGTCCCAAGTACGGAGTCTCAGGAACTTGACAATGGGTGGGGCCCGGTGGGGAGTTAAGCAGGGCGAAATGCGGATCGCCGTTCAGGATGCGAAACACGACCGTCGTGACGCCCAGGCAGATGCCCATGTGGGCAGGACCCAGGTCGAGTCCACCCATATTTGATGAAAGCGACAACGGCGTAGTTCCTCGGGGGGGTCGGTGAGAAGCGACCGGAGGAGAGGCTTCTGCTGATCCAGGTATCGGAGAAAGGAAGCACCGTTCGGGCGCTCGGCTCGAGCAATCCATCATGATCCATGATCCATGATGGGCTAGGGTCCGACTCGTCCCGATTGTGAGATGTAACCTTTGGTAGTATGTGTGCTCTTATGCAGCATTTGGACATAACTTGAACATACAGTAGGAGAGACACCAGATAATCCCGGTATCTATCATGCCTCCTTCGAGGAGATGGAGGCAATGATCAGCGCGACTAGGTACTTGTACATGGCAACATGTGTCTATACGACTGTTCCAAAAATTAGTGGCGGAAAGCTCAAACTTGACGATCATGCGACGGCTAACGGACATTACGGTGCCTACAATATCTAGGGGACTCGCGCATCCTACGGTGATAGTGGCACCCTTGACCCAAGCGATGGGGATGAAAGAAATGCCTCGTGCAATAATAGTTATGCGCCTGAGCCTATGATCTCCGCTGACAT